>CALNHX010008655.1:0-58199 GCA_940337035.1 Agriotes lineatus
CTTATACCATAAATAACTATTTCATTTAGTTTGTTCGGTAGAAAAGTAAAATTAGGAAAGTAATAATATTTAACATTAAAATATGCAAATAAATATTGAAACATTTTAATTTCGTTGTAATAGTAGACACGAGGCTGTTTCATGCGCTTTTCTTGTTTATTGCACTAAACGTAAAACACATTACGATTCAACATAGTTTAGTTACAGATATAATTGATTAAATTTTTGATCGTTTGTAAAGGATTCTACTTTTATCGATATTTATAGATTCTATAGGAATTCCAACTTTAAGCATATTATTTAAATTTGACTATATTTTTTACGTCTGCACTGATAATGTACTTTTTGGATTAATCTCTTAGCCCCCTCACCATCGCTCAGTAAATAAGCTATTTTCTTAAAAAATCTAACAAAAATGAAGCAAGCATCTCGAAGGTTACCCGTATTACTCTTTATGTTCTGTATGGACTGTTTTTCTATGCCACTCAGATATGTGAAATCTAACTGATTTATCATTTGCAATCGCATTTATTTTCGAGAAATAAAACGAGAACATTGGAAGAAATTCACTGAATATATGGAGCGCGATCTTTACGATGACCAAAAGAAAATGTGGACGTTTTTGAAAGCCATAAAAACAGTGAATGAATATGTACAAATGAATATAATATGAAGAGGCAGCAATGATAACAATGGTTCAAGTAAAACAGGCAAAACAAGTAGGAAAATATCTTCCGCAGGCAATATATCCAATGAACTACTTAAATATAGTGGAGAACAACTAACCACAATCCACAATACTAACAACACTATTTAATAAAATAAGAGAGCGTACTGAAATATCCAGTTATTCCTATATTAAAAAAAGAATAATAAATGCTGCGAAAGCTACAAGAGAATAACGTTATTCAATACTTCTATCAAACTCTTTATAAGCATTTTTGCCAATACCACAAAAAATACTGTTGCAAGAAGAACAACATGGAGTCAGAGCTAATGGGTCAACAATAGATGAGGCAATATTTACGCCCCGGCAAATAATTGAAAATGCTACCAAATACCACAACCCGGCATTCCTCTATTTCATAGCCTTGAAGAAAGTCTTTGATCGAATTCAATTAAGCGATGCTCTAAATATACTAACAAAAAAGCAGTATGACATTATAAAAAATATGAAAGCTTAACACCACCTGCACGACTAAAATCAGAGTTAAGAATGGGCTAACAGAGAAATTAGAAGTAAGACAAGGCGATAGTCTAAGTCCGTTGCTGTTTAATTTAATAATGGACTAAAATAACTCAAAGGACCAAAGCGGCGGGCCAAGGATGATGTATGAATAACCAACAATAAAAATCTCTACTATGTAGGTAGATGATGCAGTACTCCTGTTTAATAGCGAAGAGGATCTCCAGTGCATGCTACACATGATTATATGCAAACTAATAGTGGATAACAAAACTATAGATCAGTCTTGCACATTTAAATATCTAGAAACACACATAACATGTTACGAAGACCTGTATGAAGAAGTAGTCGATCAAACCCGGAAAGATGGTGCCATTTCAGGATGCTTAAGAGATACGGTTTGGAACAACAAAGAAAATAACCTGAAAACTAAAACGTGAATATACAAAACCTAATGGGAGAGGGGGGAGGACATTTTAACATATACAGCCGAAGCAAGAGCAGAATCTGTTTGGAGAATTTAAGCTTCCATTACTTTTTTTATTTCTCGCATTTCCCCGCCTCATTTCAGTTCATTTAGGCTGAATTTCAGTTATATTTAGGCGAGTAGTGAGATATTTTTGTTTCACCTGTCGTTTAGTTGTAGAGTTCTGCAAATATAAAGTTTTCTGTTTTACCGTTTCGCTGTTATAGCTCTCTTTAAGTGTTTCATCTGCTAATCCATAGACTGGCGTCGAATTAACGTGTGATGTCATGCTTCTCGCATGTAGGCTATTTCGAGATTGATGCTCCATTTTGAAATAGAAAAAAATCATATATGTAGAGTGGGCTGGAATGTGACGCTTAGGTGTGTTTTTGTTAAATTTTCCGTGCCCTTCAAAATAATCACGCTTCCGCATTAAGAGGTCTAACAAGTAGTGTTTGGAATATTGTCCCCGGCAGCCTCGCGCCGGCGCCGCCGGGTGCCTGTTGAAGCCGTTGTTCGTTGTGCCGATAGCCCGTCAAAATTCCTTGTTTTATTTGGCAAATTCGATGTTAAATTAGTAGTGTGTAGCGTGATTTAGTTCTGCTTTTATTGTTGCTGGAAGTGCCGTTGATTCCCGCATGTAACATACAGAGGGGGCTCTAGCCTTTGGAGGACGCTAAATTATAGCAGCAGAGAGTCGCCTATCGTAAATTGCCAGTCGATCTGCGTCTTTCATTGACCTTCTGTGGGGATATAATTGCCATCCTCCATTGGCGAAAGACAACCCCCCTTGTCGTTGAAGGTCCTGTTCCCGCCTCTCTTCAATCATCTTAGTAGTAGCTGGGTGCGCCAACGTCAGCAAATTCGTTAAACGTTAAGTAAAGGCTCTTGTACCCTTAAAGAAAGGTACTGTATGTTTTGTTGGATATAAAGTGATTTGAAGTGAAATCGTTATTTATTTGACGAAGTGCCACCTTTTTCAGGAAACTTAGTTGTTGTCAATTAATTTATAAGAATCTGAATAGTTCCTACCGTTATTAAGTTAGTTTTTACCATTGGAAGTCAAGTTTGTAATTAGTTTGTTAAGTATTAATTAAGAATACTAACCCTTTTGTTTTGTGTAGTTTTGTCAAATATTTACGTCTTTATTTATGTTTATATATATGTCAATTAAGTTAGTCTTGTTTTTTTTATTTCAGTTAGGCTGTTGCATGATATTTGTATTCTAACATGTGTTCTATTTAAAGGGGTTTAGCTGTTGTAAAGGAATTCATTAAAGGTAGGTTTACCGAAGCTGTACGCTGATTTTCACTTTTTTTGGACGGCGCTGTATTTATCGATTCAAAAAGCGGTGGCGGCTAAGGTAATTAACATATTTATTCAGATTAACGGGTTGTTGCCCTAATTAATAGTATCGTAATAAACCCTCCCTCCTACTGAAGTTATCTGGAAAACTGTATTACAGACCGTCGTAACGTAGTTGGGGTAACCGATCCTTGTATTTTCCAGATTTGTGGTGTTTTATCGAGTGACAAACCGTTCAGTGTCACGAAGCTGAATTTTTGATATAACAAACCGGCCTTGATTGTCGTAATATCGATTCTAAACTGTAATAAAACAAGAAAACTGTACGAACAACCTATACGCTAAGACATATATATTATATTATGTAGTAAAACTCTAAAAGACAGGCAGCGCAACGGACATATCAGAAGATATTTTGACGCTGGAGATATAGTGAAATGGATCGGGCAGAGGCGAAGACAATGCGAACAAAATGGATGATGACAAAGCAAGCAGAGGTAGTAAAGCAAGGACAACCACATGGATCTAGACTGCCAGAGAAACCTCTCAAATACTGGCAAGACGTCTGGCAATCCATCTCAGGGATGAGCATCACACTAGGAAAAACAAGCCAACCGGCCCCACAGAAAGAAAGAAGTAAAATACATTTATTTTTCTGCTCATTGGGGTTGGATATTCAGAAAATATCACAATGAAATCGATTAGAATCACAAGAATCCATTAAATGAAAACCCAAGCCTATAAATACTAAAAAAATATTTATGTGTAGGGGGTTCCCTGATTTACTGTTACGCCACGGGAGAGAAATAAGGAGACATGCGCGTGACGGTTAATATTGAAAGCACCATAAAAAACGATAATTTATATAAACAAGACGAGGCGGTATAAGCCCCTTATCAATAATTCGTTGATCATGTTGATAAATGTATCCAATTTGGAAACTCTTCAGAATAGCTGTGTATACAATCACAATACGTATAATCTAGTGAAAGAAATAGCGTAATTGATGACTCATGAATAGTTAGGGCAAAAAAATCTTATTTTGGAATGCTCGTTCAAGGACAAGTGTTCTACGCAATCGACCGACCCCTCTGAAAGCTTTTCAGTTAAAATGACGAAGAAATCAGTTTGATTAGGTTGTGTCACTCTCGAGTTAGCTTGTTTATATCCAACCAAACCTTTCATGTAACTTTGGTCGCGATTAATTGAGATGTTGCGATAAAAATTGTAATATTGTATAAAAATCTTGAAGCAACAATTTGGTAGTACCAGAGTAAACATTAATATAATAATACCTGTAACCAGAAGCGGAATCATATTTCTCCAGTTTTCTTAAAAATATTTCATTTTGTGTTGGTAATATCCTATTGCTGCAGATCGGGAACGGAAAGCTGACATTTTCAACCACTTTAACAATTACCTCCGGAATCCAATTTTCTCTTTTAATCAATTACCTACTGCCCTAAAACAAGTTTTACATTTGATGGTAAAATATTTTCAGCCTGTTCCATTAAAAGTTTTGTTCGTAATTTGGCCGTAGTCAGCCAAACTTCAGACTGCATAACGCGGATGTGATTAATGTGGATAGTGTCTAATGTGCAAGTCTGCGTGTTAAATTATTTCTAAAATTGGATTATTTGTAGAGTATCACTAAGTACAGCTAAAAATACACCTAAAGAATTTACTTCGCTGCAAAATATTAGGTTTGATATTAGTTTGTTGGTAGGACAGAGTCTTGAATATAAATAGTTACTAAACCAAACAGCTAGTTTGTTTTAGTATGGATAGCAATGAAAATTCTCAGGATGCCCTTCCTCACATTTGAATTCGTGGAACTACCTAGAGAAATATTTAATAGCAACACCGCGTAAACTTTAATGTTTCGGTCGGTCCATCTTTTTCTGTGCTCCGACCACTCGTTAGTGGAGTGCCGCAGGGCTCATTCTCCCTTTCCCCTTCATATTTACATCTCCTTCGCCAATAAATTACTTGTCAACGTGGTTAAGCGATAATGCAAACATACTCTGGGGCATTTTATAGCAGGGTTAATGGGGTATTGCCTACCAACAGATCTTGTATTTTGTGCTGTAACCATCAATGAAACCAAACTTATTTGTATTGGTCGTTGGTTATTTATGAATTAGCTGTATTTAAATTGCGGTCTGTTTTATTTTATGATAAAAAGAATTTAAATCTTTCAGTATGCTGGTTATGAATATTTTATAAGAAGCAGCTGAATATGTGGAAAAAACGAACTGGGGTCCCAAAACGTTCGTTATCGAACAGACATTGAAATTAAGAACGTGCATTTTCTAATTTATTCAGGCAACTATGTTTATATTTAAATGTCAAAATTGTCATTCAATTTTTATAGTTATTTATGTATCAAAGGCTTAAATCAAACGTTTTTGGTCAAATTCGAGGTAAATAGGTTAGGTTTTGCGCCAGTCTGGGTCAAAAGTGACGCAAAACCTAACCTACTAACCTTGAATTTGACATAGACTTACAGTCTTGCCAATTTCAAGTAAAATTTTAGATTGCATTATGGAAAATTCAAAGCATACTAGATGTAATTCATTTTAAGACACCCGGTATTATTAAAGTGTTGTCTTTACGTAGATATGGTGCCTAAAAATTTCTGCCTTTGAAAATGAGGCAGTGTCGTTAGGAACATATATGTTTTAGTCATTGTGAACCTGCAAGGGTTCGTTCTCATATTCTCAGACTGGCCACTTTAAAATTTTAAAACATTCATCATTGGATGACGATTCTTCTTCAGGTCACCATATTAAAGTGATTACTTCAGATGTGTGTGAAAAAACCCAGTGTTCCGTACAAGATGATGGACCATTGAAGAGGTAGCAATTAGCAGCTTTACTTAGGAGAACTACGCCTTTCAGAATGCGTTAGTACCTTGATATCACGAGTTTCAGTGCAAGAGTCGATAAGTGGGCTACCAAGGGTTCCAAACCTCTCAAGAAACCTAAAACCTCTTCTGCTGGAAAAATAATGAACATAATTTTTTCAGAGACTGTCAGAGGATTTTTCTGATTGATTACATGAAAAAAGGTGGTATACTAACGGGAGAGTATTATGTAAGCTTCTTAAATCTGCGTCAGAGATTCTATTAACCTGAAAAGATTCTAATTTTTGCTACATGGTGTAAACAAGGCAAGTACCCGACCGCTCTAAAAATTAGTATAAACAAAATCAAGTTTATTACGATTCTTAACAGAAGTTACACCCTAATATCCAAATACACAGCAATGGAGGTACAATAGAACAAGTAACAACCTTTAAATACTTTGGCTGTCGTATAAGCAAAAAGTTCAATAAGAAATGGAATTCGGGAAGGAACGAACTTCCTGAAACGTCGAAGATTAATATCTAACAATGATCTCAGTTTCTGACTCAGGTTTACAATGGTAACGTATTATGCCTGATCTCTTTTTTGTACGGTATGGATGTCCCATCTATAATTATATTTAAAACGTTGAAGATATGGGTGCTGCTAAGGATGTTTAACATATCCTTGACCAACGTTATGATGAACGTTAGAGCTTCCGACGTTTAATTCTACAAGGAAAGATTGAAGGAAAAAATAGAACCAGGGTGAAGAAGCCTTTTAATTTTGCTAGGAAGGAACATGCAGGACTATTTGAAGACTAATGAAACATTTTCAACAATTGTGCATGGGTATTGAAAGAAGGGTTGATGGGCTCCTTGAGGTAACAATAAATAAAGCAAATTCTATATTCAACACTGAGTTTTCTGATTGCAGATAAATGAAAGCACAAGAGTTTCCTAATTAACTAAATTTGTTTCTTCTTCTTCTTCAACCTTGTTCTGCCCATTGTTCGACGTAGGTCACCCATTTTCTTTTACTTTTATTTCTTCATGTCTGTTTTGTGCTTGTCTGTGCTATTGATTTCCTCACATTCTTCTGATGTTGTCTATCCACATTTTAGTGGTCTCCCGACCCCTCTTCTTCCTTGTCTTGATCTTGAGTCTATCATTCTCTTAGTCCACTTTTTGTTTCTCGTTCAGATAATGTGTATAGCCCAGAACAATTTTTGTTGCGCTTAAATAATTTAGCTGCTGTTAGTCTTCTTATCTATTCTATAGTTTTCCTGTCACTCAATTTTATTTCCAGCATTTTCCTTTCCATGACAGTTACTCTTAGGCGGTGTATGATTCGTTTAGTAAAAGTTGCTGTTTCCATACCGTAGCTAAGTGCACATGTCTCAAACTTTGGTCTTTTGTTTTCTTGTAAATTGTTTTAAACACAAGATACGTGATGATCTACCAAATGCTACTCATCCTAAGATTCGTCTTCCTAACTCAGCTTCTTGGTTTTCCTATTTTAACATTATATTGTGTCCTAGGTATGTGTATGATTCAATTTTTCCTATGCTTAAGTTACTTGTATCTATTGAGTTTACATCGTCTATTGGAAGAATTTTTGTCTAAATGAATTGATATTTAGACCTAATTTCTTTGATCCTGTTGTGCCTTTGGCAATTACCACAACATTATAAGCATACCTAAAGTGGTTTATGTATTTTTCTTCTATTTTTATTCCTTTTTCTCTAGTCCAGGTTTTAAAAGACGTTTTCCTGGACTAGGTTAATCAGTTTAGGTGAAATGAAATCCTTTTGCCTGACTCCTCTTTCCATTCTGATTTGTTCGAGGGTTAGCTTGTTCAGTTTACTTCTGATGTAGCTTTAGTGTACATGTACATATCTTTTATGAGAGTAGCAAATCTGGAGTCTATGTTGCAGGTTAGCTCAACAGAGCTGAAAGCCTTTTCATAGTCTATAAATACTAGTGATAAGTTGATGTATTCATTGCATTTCTGGATAATATGTTTTGTTTTGTAAGTGAACCCTAAATAATTTAGTATAAGTTCACTTTTAAATCTTCTAATTTCTAACTACGTTCGTGATTTTGTGTTGAATATTTTCATCAAAACAAACCCCGATCAAATTTCTGAGGAAATAAATGAAAGTGAGTTAAGCCAAACGAGTCCACTGCATACAATTTTAATGATCTCATCTCTAAGAATGAAATATGATTACCACTAAGTCACATAATATGTGAAAATACGTGTAAATGCATATTATGGCATTAACACACGAAACGCAAAGTTTTACCAGTGGGTTAGACATGAAACAGATCTATAGTTGCTAATTATTTTTAACATTTAATTTCAAGTTGAAGGTACATAATTAGTTTACGGTTACAACGTTCCCTCAATTGCAGTTTTTAATTTACATTTTTTTTTCGTTTAATTGGAGTCTTCCTGAAAAATTATAGAGAAAGTATGAACAGTTGATGTGGGTTATAAGTGAGCTTCAAAATCCATTAATCAGCCTAAATTTTAATAACAATTTATTTGTTTAAATTACATAGTTAATTAAATGTATTTCTTAAAAACTAAGAACAAGATATTTACTTAAGGAAATTGGTGTCGGTCAAAGACCTCCCTCGTGCTGGATGCACTCTTCTAAACGGCGGATGAAATCTTTCATCATACGCTGCAGCATATCCTGAAATTTGGGAAAGATTGTCGTACGGGACATTCATACTAATTCTTGCGGTGTAACTGGTAGTACCGCCTTGTTGAAACCAGTACTCAGTTACTATCTCCTTCTTTATTTGCGACAAAAAAATATTTTCATCATATCTGTATATCTTTGAGATGTCACCGTTGCCGTTTCACCATTTTCCTCAAAAAAGGCTCGACAATTTTTGACCATGAAACAGCACACTAAACTGTAACTTTCGGAGAATGTCGAACATTGAAACAAAAATTCCAAGTCTCCTATTTATGAAGAAATTATCATTGATTACAGAAGTGAAGTGTATTGGTTTTTATTACTTATTGAAGCTGACCAATGCGTTTTCACGCTCACTGTACAATTGAATTCTGTCGGCGGAGGATCGGCTCAGCGAATACCAAACATTTAGCCACCGAAAACTAACATCTTGACAAAGATCAGATAATCAGAGCGGAAAGGAAACTGCCGGTCATTATCAGTTGTATTTGCGAAACTTTAGAAGCAGGTTATATATGGCGCTCCATTCACATTCTGGAAGTCGACTACACTTTACATGCTCCTTGGAAAGCCAAGAAAGTGTTGAGCGGAAATTATTAATTGTGGTTATTTGGCGACTACGTATTATGTTTCGTAGTGGAAAAGTTACGCTTTGGTGTATTTTATCCGCAGCAATAAATTAGGTAAATACAGCGCAAAATAAAAGCCGCCCAGTTATATATTATCCCTGCAATGTTACGTTCCGTCAGTTAAAAAAATGAAGTGGAGTTATTTAATGGCTCAGTTTGTGCTAATAAATTTATATGGCGTTTTCGTGAAAAATCCTGAAGTTCAAATAATCAACAGTCACTGACACAATTAAAATAATTGAAGTGGCTGCTTTTATTTTGCTTTCCTTTTACTGTAAGATTGTTTAAAACAAACGAACGGAAATTATTTAAGTGCTTGTTTCACCTTTGTAATTGGCTACGCTTCGTTGTAACATTGCAGATGTTTTAATAATGAAGAAGGTCCTTGTTTTATAATTAACTCTTCTTTATAGCTACGCCAGTTTATATTGTGGTAGAAGGAGAATAATTAATTCTCCTCACATTTTATACTTTTGAGAGGTTCTATTTTATTAGTGCTTTGTTACAAAATAACTATACAGATAGATGCTTTCTCATTACTTTATTGCCCACAACCACTATATTTTGTTACGGCTCAAACGTTGAATATTTTATACCTTTATATTGTTTTCACACACACCTACAAATCGTTTCAATGTATTAATTTGATGCAATTAATAATAAGTTAAAATAATTCAATAACATTCAATTAAATCGAAAACGGAATTTAAGTTTTGCTGATTGCTTAGTACAAAATATATTTTGTTTTGTTTTAGGAAAATGCGAAGGTATCCTGTGGCCTGCAATTGTCATATCTGTAGAGAAGAGTGACCTAGTTTGTTTACTTTTAGCTTTAAATTACTAATAGTATTATCTAGTCTCGATAGATCTAAACTTCCACTCTTAGGGTAAACGTCGCCTTTTTTCCTACTTAAAAAAATTGAGTACCCTAAAAAGGTGATCTAATTTTATTTGAAAATTTCGGTTGATTTACGATAAAACAACGGTCATAGCTACCGTTTAGCAACCATTCTACGAATGGTATACAATCCATTTTAGTCATTTATGTACCAAGGGTGTAAGAAGGCGCTTTTGCCCCGCGGCGTGAAAGTTAACAAGGGCCAAAGACGCTGCTTACGCCTGAGATGCATACAACACTTTATGTACGATCGTATTTAATTTTTAAAAAAAGAAACCAGATTATGGGATATCGTTGCCAATTAAAGCAGCGCAATTCTTACAGTTATTTTAGCTGAATAGTATTTTTGTAACTATGGTTTTAATGAAAACGGTCTTATAACTAATAACTAGAGCGTTGTCCGCGGGGAATACAATTATTTTTGGCCCGAGGGCGAAAAAACTTACTTTACGTCTGAAAATGTGGTCTAAAAACGGCTATTATTGATCGATCGTACATAAAGTTCTTTAAGGCCCTTCGGCTGTAGTGACACATTACGCTCTCAAAGGGAGGGTATAAAGTATAAGAGAAATGAAGATTTTAGTTAAATCAAATTTTCAGTGACGCCAGTCTAAAAGACAATTGACTACAAATTTGAAAAATCCTCACTAGTTTATTTAGTTAGTATATTAGTCTTTATTCAAAAAAGCAGAATTTTCAGTGGCTTTAATATTAAATAGCTTATGTCGTTTATTAAGAAGCCTTATCGTTTTCTCGAATTGATAATATTATTGTAAAACGTATTCTTTCAGATGTACAGGATAGGAGAGAAAGATAATCGAGAAAGACTGAAGAGCGTCTTAATATTAAAAATTGAAAATAGTTCCCAATTCTTGAAATCATAAGTTAGTGTACTGAAGTTCATTGTTTAACATGCTATTTGTGTACATAATTCAATAATATAAACACAAATATTACCGCTATTTTATTATTTTATCAAATTAGATTCTGGATGTCCCAATCAATCAAGGTTGATTATGAAGAGAGGAATGTAATTCTGTTAAAACTTCTTGAAAAATTATGAGATTTAAAAATTATCTACAAATTGAAAAATAATTAGCTTGACGGTACAAAGGTATTTGAATTCGTCTGAGTAAAATTATACGATGTAACTCTGAGGAATTATTACTGCGTAGAATAACTCGGAAATTTTGAATTGCAGTGCAATAAACCAAGCTAATCCGTTCTAGATGTCAAGTAGAGGGTTCTAAAATTAAATTTTGCATCTTATAAATGAGATTTTCTTATATGAGGTAAATTTGTTATTCGAGAAAATGAAATAGATGATGTAAAACTAAATTATCGTTTACTTATATACATATGTTTAACGTTTCCAAAAGGTGCGCTATTATTTTTAAGCGAGTAAATAGCTTTATAGAGGAACAATAAAGATTACGCATAATAGTATTTTACGTTATTAGAGCAAAAGTTTTACTTTATGTCTCGTCAACTCGGCAGATAAATCCAGCCGAGCCAAATAAATATACTTTTGCTCCTCTTAACATATAGTTTTTTTATAACAAATTAAAAATCCGAAAAAAAATTAGTTTACGGCGGCGGCAGTAAAATAGTATATTACACAACAAGTTTAGAAAAGTGATGTTTTACTGAACAAGTATGGCTGGTTTGAGTACGAGCGTGAGCGAGTACTTAAACGGCCGTACGAGTTCAGTAAAACAACTTTTCTAACGTGTTGCGTATACTACTTTATCGCATTTCATGAGAAATTTAAAAGTATTAAATTTTTACATAAAAGTGACACTAAATGTCAAAACATAACCAAGCTGAGCAGAACTTGTTTCTATATACTAAAGTACAATAAGCAGCTCCAGTTGATGTTATGCGCAGAAAAGTGTTGCTAATGCAGAATTGTACCACATTTATAAACGATTTTGAATGTAGAAATGTAATACATTACGAAATAAAATGCAATAAAGTACTTTATGTACGACCACTACTAAAAGTAGGCCTTTTAACGCTAGCTTGTTTCACTAAAAGTGACGTTTTATAGTTTACCGTGTTTAAAGAAATCAGCTGTTTACTTTTAGCACATGTGCTAAAAGTGAAGCGAGGTTCAAAACTACAATTTCGAACTGCAAGTGAAGTTGTAAAGCTATTCTAGTTGCTTCTTGCGTTACAGGTAAAGCGTTTTTGAAATAATTAAAGCTTTATGTAATGAATACAGTCATATGTGGAGTATCAATAATTACATTTCGTAACTCACCTTGACAGCACGGGCGTGGCCAAACAATCGCCACCGCGGCGCAGGCCTACTATTCATTATGACATATATTAAAAACGTCGCAGATGCGAACCTTTCTTAAATCGATATTTATGGATTAATAACGGTAAAATTAAGGTCGTAGATAAAATATTGTATGCAACGCGTGCTAAAAGTCGTTTATGCGCGAGACATGTTATGAAACTCAGCCTTCGGCTTCGTTTCATAATTTTCATGTCTCGCGCATAAAAGTCGACTTTTAGCACTTGTTGCATAAATAGCTATTATCTACGACCACTACTAAAAGTAGGCCTTTTAGCGCTAGCTTGTTTCACTAAAAGTGACGTTTTATAGTTTACCGTGTTTAAATAAATCAGCTGTTTACCTTTAGCACACGGGCTAAAAGTGAAGTGAGGTTACAAAACTACAATTTCGAACTGCAAGTGAAGTTGTAAAGTTATTCTAGTTGCTTCTTGCGTTACAGGTAAAGCGTTTTTTAAATAATTAAAGCGTTATGTAATGAATACAGTCATATATGGAGTATCAATAATTACATTTCGTAACTCACCTTGACAGCATGGGCGTGGCCAAACAATCGCCCGCGCGGCGTAGCCTACTGTTCATTATGACATACATTAAAAGTGTCAAAGATGCGAACCTTTCTTAAATCGATATTTATGGATTAATAACGGTAAAATTAAGGTCGTAGATAAAATATTGTATGCAACGCGTGCTAAAAGTCGTTTATGCGCGAGACATGTTATGAAACTCAGCCTTCGGCTTCGTTTCATAATTTTCATGTCTCGCGCATAAACGTCGACTTTTAGCACTTGTTGCATAAATAGCTATTATCTACGACCACTACTAAAAGTAGGCCTTTTAGCGCTAGCTTGTTTCATTAAAAGTGATGTTTTATAGTTTAGCGTAGTTAAAGGACTCAGCTGTTTACTTTAAGCGCATGCGTGGTATAAAGTGAAGTGAGGTTATAAAACTACAATTTCGAACTGGAAGTGAAGTTGTAAAGTTATTCTAGTTGCTTCTTTCGTTACAGGCAACGTGTTTTTGAAATAATTAAAGCGTTATGTAATGAATACAGTCAGATGTGTAGTATTAATAATTACCTTTCGTAAGTGACCTTGACATTACTGGCTCTGCAAACATTCGCCCTCGCGGCAAGGCCTACTGTTTATTATGACATAAATTATAAGTATCGTAGATGCAAACCTTTATTAAATCGATATTTATGGATTAATAACAGTAAAATTAAGGTCGTAGATAAAATATTGTATGCAACGCGTGCTAAAAGTCGTTTATGCACGAGACATGTTATGAAACTCATGCTTCGGCTTCGTTTCATAATTTTCATGTCTCGTGCATAAACGTCAACTTTTAGCAGTTGTTGCATAAATAGCTATTTTCTGCCCCCGGCAGTTAAAGTACTGCATAGGCGTAAAAGTATCACTTTAATGCTGTCAAAACTGACAGTAAAGTTAACTTTTTTAACATTTGCAGAAAAACAATATTACAAAAAAGTGTAAAATGATCTTAATTGTTTCCTTTGAGAAAATTATTTGGTTATTACTTGCAAACTAGATTTGTAAAATAGCTTTTTGTGCGTTACTATAGCGAATCATAAATTTGTATGTCTTTAAGGTAACAACAATTTTCAGTGACAGTCTTATTTAACTTATATAGCCCAAAGGCAACACATCTTCTAATGTAATTATAGACAGGATGTCCAATTTTCACTGGAATTACATGGAAATCTCCGTTGTTATCAAAACCAGAGTAACGTAGTTCGCTGAGATATTTGTTTTCCCAAATCATGCTATTGGCCCAGCCAGATTTTTTTATTGGTTTTGTTCTCTGGTTTTCCTTTTCAGTAGTCTTTGGCATGTTATGCCTGTCTCCTGGTTTGTTTACTATATATAGTTTAACATACAATTATACTATTCTAGGTAAAGCCTTGACCGTGTTTTGAGTGGATTTAATATTTTGTGAAGTTTTTTATATTTAATAAAATATTTTTACATTTTAGGATTCGGCCTGGTTGCAAACTACATTTCAGTGAAATCTTTTAATTTTGTTAGTTGTCTTATTATATAATATGTGACTTAGTACTTTCCAAGAATACCTGTTACATTTTATTTATTATATTGTGCATTGTGCAATTTGAAAACACCTCCCAAAGTAACTTCCAAAAATATATGAAAGACTAAAAGTGGAAGAACTTGAAAACACAGAAAAAAGGGAGAATTATAAAAAAACAACTCAAGAGAATATTAAATAGCTTCAAAGAACAAGAATTAGAGACAAAACATCACTGGAGCTTCAACGATAGACGGAAAAATGAAAAGAAAATTATAAACCTGGCGCTAAACGAAATATGCGGTAGAAAAAAGGTAATAATACTCCATGAGCAAAGAAGAACTAAACGGTGGAATGGTAAAGAACATGATAAAACAAAAAAAGAAGGTTGGTGCAGATTCAAAAGAATAAATGCAGCCGAACATAAAGAAATATGTAGATAAAAAAGGTACAAGGCAAAGGAAGCCGTAAAACGGCAAAACAAGACTTTTGAAATAAATTAAGAAAGAATTATATGCAAAATCAAAAACAGTTCTGGAATGTAGTCAAGAGGATAAAAGGAAATAGTGCAAAACAAATAGGAAACATGCAGAACCACAACAGAGAATTGTAAAGGAACGGCAAAAACCACTTTGGAACAAAAGTTAAATTTGGGGGAGGCGAAAGACGTAGAAAAATTGTAGAAAACCACGAAATACCGAAGACAGAGAGAAAAATGCTAAAGAGGAAATACGTGGAGAAGAAGTAGAGCCCTAAAAGAAATCCGAAATGGAAAAGTAGCGGGTGAAGATAACATACAACTGGAATCATTAAAAAAAGGAGAACCCGTCATACACAGATGGCTACAGAAAATTATCCAACAGAATCAATACCTCAATAATAGGAAATAAACTTAATCGTACCAATCCACAAAGCACCAGCTTAGCACCAGTAGTGCTCAAATTATACTCAAAAATCTTGGAATAACATTTACAGGGTTTTCTGATTGCTTTTCACCATATACCAATTGTGTTTTACAATTTGGCAAATGTAATATTGACAACTGCTGACAGAGGGAAAAGCATTTGAGATAAAGTGAAATACAACTGCTACATGGTGAAAAGCAATAGGAAAACACTGTAAGAGCTCAAATATAAGGCAGACTCCAAGAAGAACAAATATCATTTCGACCAAACAGACAAACACACTGTCACATATACCGGGTGACAATGAGACTAGGGCCATGCTTATATCTTCTTTATTTATTAATCGATTTGGATAAAATTTTATACCAAGATACTAGACATAATTTCTGATTGGCCAATAGATATAGTCAAAATAGTTGACTTCCGGTTTTACCGGAAATGATACTAACTTTGTTTTTTAAATGGAACACCCTGTATATTTTATATTTTTCTGCATCTACGAGTCAAATTACATATAATAGTTTTGCCAAATTTCAATTTTTTTAAACAAAAAATTTGGTTTTTTTATTAATTTTCAGTTTCAGATGAAGATCAAGTAGTGCATGATGCATATCGTTAGATTGGTAATTACATTTTCTATCTAATGGCAAGATGGCCCTTAGTAGGTGCCATTTAAAAAAAGTGACTTTTTCTTTAAAAACGGGCTGAAAGGAATGTAACAAGTGAATTGATGTTCGGGGGGGGGGGGGGGGGGGACTATGGAAAATAACATTTAATTGTGAGTCTACACTGTTTCTTTCATAGTCAGATCGGGAAATTTTGGCGCACCTCGTATAATTTCTTTAATTATAATTCAATTTAAACTTGATTCTCGGGCAGAGCTTAATAATGAAAACAAATAACAATGAAAAAATCTGTAAAGGGATTTACTTAGAGCTTCCCTCGCAAGTGGACGTTGTGACAATAAACAATTTAAAAAGCAAAGGAAATTAGGGGTAAAGCTATTTACACTTTTGTTATAATACTGAAACAATAAAAGGAAACACTTGGCAATGCGAATTAAATCAATTTCAAATAAAAAATATTGTTGCGGTGGGATTTTAACTACAGCACCCATGAGCGCGAATTTAAATTCGGGAGCCTGAACACGGGCCCATAGAGAACCTGTCGCGGCTTTGCGATGCGCGATTGTATTTAACAGAACGGACTTATTCAAAATTTTTTTTACTCTTTTAAGACATTACCCTGTATCGGTTGGGTCGCATTTTCATCAAGTGTAAAGCCTAACCTAAACGCAAAAATAAACAAAATATTACTTTTTAAGGTGCTTACCCTGTATATATTCGTCTGAAATTTCCTCGGTTTCATGACAGTAGATATTGCAATGACCTACCCGTCTTGCTTGTTATTATTGTGTATAAAATTAATAAGTTAAATTAGGGCAAATCACCACACAATTCTCAGGTTGATTTTTATAATGTGCTCACTTTGCCTGTCAGTAATTTAAGGCTAGTTAAATTGAAATGTAATGAGCTGATGTTCAAAATAAAATGGTTGAATGCCCCTTTCTTACTATTTCATTGAACTGCAATATTATTTAAGCTAGCTCTCGGCAAACACAAAACTGCTTATCTTAGGTTGGGTTCAGAATTTCACTATATTCACAAATTAGTAGTTCATTTTAGGTTGTAGCTCATGTACGCGGTTCTGGTAGATAAAATTTACAATCTGTCAGATAACACAAAAACCTCGCCAGTGCAATAGCAATTACTTAAGTGTTTTTAAAAAAATCGTGAAGTTAACAAGGAATCGTCAGGTAATTTGATGCAATTATCGCTTGGCAACAAAACCTCTACTTCATTGTTACAGGAATGACGTAGATAGGACGCCATTCATTCACTTGTTTGTGCTGCTTGGAAATCCGCCAATTTCTCACAAAATTTGATGACGCTATGCAATTTTTTAATTATTACGGTGTAGCTGGACCCTTGGATATGCGATAGGCCTCTTCAACAAGGTTCAATTTCGTATTGTAATAAATGTCCCGAACTCTGACCCTCGATTTATAGCTAATTCCTACCTCGTAAAGATTTCCACACTTGGCACGAAGATGATCGGAGGGTGACGCCGTCCATTTTTCTCTGCTGGAAACGCTCCCCTGGCTCCAACTCTCACTCAGGATGCTCCTGTAGACCCCCTGATGAGATGCTGTGCAGACCTCTGGCTTGAGCTGCTTAATTGTGGCGAAATCAAAGTTCTCAAATTTCAGTTGTCGGGGACCGATACACTCGGAGATGAGATTGGCGGAAACTGCCACAAACACTTCCACAGCTGGGCAATAATACGTATAATAAAATGCAACACTTTTAAAACTGGTAAACACTTTTATTCTCGTAAAAACATTAATTTTAAGATTTAAGATTTAATTTCGCCCAAACTAATTTATATTTTCAATTGTTCTCTCGATTTTACAAAAACGTATCGCGTTGCTATGTTACCGCGATAATTTTGTTAATTCGAAATTAGTTTTGATAGCAGAATACGCAAAGTTTGATTACATAAATCTTAAATTAACATTTTCTTAAATCTAAAAAAAAAATCCTCTGCTTATAACTATCATTGTTTCTTCCGTTACGCACACAAATGTTTTAAAATCACTGCTCTGCTTTTTCACTTTGCCTTATTAATGCACTCTAAACTGAGTTCTAATTTACACACGTTGCTCGCTTTCTTTCTTTTCCGTTGCCTAATTTCGGTATTGCTCTTTGCAATTTTCTATTATCCTTTATTCCGATCTTATTTACCTTTCAGATTGCTTGCCATTTCGTCTGCACATAGCAAACCTTTTGTGTCAATTAATTTTGTTTGGCATGGCGTTAAATATGCACAAACCTATTTTATTTAATTACATTACTTTATTCAATCTCTCTGAAATATGCTTTGCTTATGCGTGCCTTTATCCGTTTAATCTCTACTTCTCGCATCTCATTACCAATGCATTTAATACTTTTATTATTGTTATGCGATTTCATACAATATCTTAACTCTGTGCTTTATTGACTTGGTTAAATATCTTGCACTGCAAACAGAGCCAAGTTGTAGGCTTAAAACCATCTCAATATATAGGTAATGTGTATGCAAAATATCGTCTTCCTCCAATAAATACTCTTTGAGTTATACTGCTAACATATAGACAGACAGACACACGAAATTGGGAAAACCTGTTTTTCGTCATCTAAGGACCCTAAAACGTGAAGATCTAAAAAAACTCGGAAGGTGATTTTTTTGCGATTACAATACTTTCTTCGTCTTTTAGACGAGGGAAGTAAAAAAGGATTATTTTTTCCGAAAAAATCAAACACGATACCATAGGTGGATACATATTAAGTTTGTATGTAATTATACCAATTTCATCTCCATGAAGGATAACCAACTTATAAACAAACATAATAAAAATATAATTTTCAAAAATGTTGTCATACCTATACTCTACTGAGCGAATAAATACAGCAGAGTATGCAACCCCAATTACCAATTACAATGCTGCCTAGATTTGTTCGTTTTAGTTTGCAGTTATTATTGTTTCTGTTACTTTTTTTGACGTTGTTTTATACAGTATTTACAACTACAAGTGCATACATTTCATGCTTTTTGAGTTGGTCGAAGTTTCTGCTTGTATCATAACCCCAATAAATTATTTAGTATCATTTGAAATTATGTGTAATTATAAGAACTGCTATCTCTGATTCTTTAGTGATTATTATTAAAATACTGATCCAGCCAGCTTTGTAATATGTCATTTGAATTGAATACTCTATTTGGTCGCTGCGTCCAGTATGGAAAGCGATATTTTTCTGAAATGTGAGGGTAGGTCTGAGACACAGCGTTTGTGCTTTTTAAATAGCTTCGAACTCTTACAGTTGCAAGATCCTCATGGTGGGAATACTTATCTGATACACTCTGTATATTTAGTTAAATGGAATTAAGAATATCGATTTTGAAGTTGAATAAATTGCAATAAAGTAAATGGCATAAGAGAAGCACATAGAAAAAATAAAAGTATTTACAATATGCTGCTTTGCTTGTATTCAAACCATTTTTTTCAGTATAAGCATCGAAGTTTCTTATTTGCAAGTGAATTGTTTACACAGGGCGAAGTGTCGTAAAGCACTTTTAACACACCAAAGAACCAAGAGCGTGTCACCAGAAGGATGAACCAAATCGAGATAACACGCAGCCGCGCCGTTTATGAAGCGTCGGAAGCGCTGGGACGCCTACCCCAGTCCGCGAAACGCGCGTCCTCCGGTTGGTCCGCGTAAAAGATAATCCGGGGAAAATCGAAAGTTACGGACACATTTCAACATATATAATTGATTAGGGTTACGTACTTTTTATACTCAATTTCGAATATTAATACTGAAGTGTTAAGTATACGTGTGGTAAATAAGTGTAACAAAAACACCAAATATTTTTTATCTTTTGATGTTTGTGCCAACTGAAAATAAATAATAGTGTGCATTGGCTGTTTGTATAAGGTAGTTTAGATATTCGGAAGCTGCAGTGTTTTATGTGAAAGCTTTAATACAGTAAATGTATTTAGCGTAACTGATATGATAAACTTAACTGCTTAAATTGTGGAAACAGTGCAGGTAAGCACCTCGAGAACTTCAAAAGAATTGCGTAACCTTCCTTTATATTACTCGGCGTTTTAATAGTAAGAACTTTCTTGTTATATTATGTGTTAAATTAGACCTACGCAATGGAAATCAACTTTTACACAGCTCGGTTAGCATTCTTTAACATGTGGCATCGTCTAATTTTCCTCATCATTAGTTTTCAATTTAGTAGAGAACAAAAAAAAACGATTGAATGTCTGTACACTTATTTACACTCTTGTTTTTCAATATTTACTGGTATCCTAGCTTAGAAATAATATTTAGTAAATTAACATATGTAATTTTTACATTTTAAACTATACTAGTACACTAAGATGACTCCTTGTATTCAAACTGTTTTTACTTTTATAAGATCCAGAGAAGAATTAAAATAGCACTGTTGTGATGATCTCAACAATACTACCACAGAAATAATTCATTTACAAAACTTACTTTATTACCTCTTGCTCTAGTGCCGATGTAACCAGCAGTCGAAGGTTTCATTTGAACTTCTTGCATTAAATTGATGCATACTAGGCGTTCACGACATGCACTGCTGAAAGTCAAAGTACGACTCCTAATTAGGGTGCAATTTGATGACAACGGTTGGGCTTTGTTTCCTTTGCAAACTTTTGAGAATTGAAGTTACACAGGTAGTACATCTAATGATTTAAAAAAATCATATGGTTTCAAGGCAAAGAAAAATAACTGTATAATTTTATAATAACTATCAGAAGTGTAGTGTGTCCTCTTCAACTAAACTTGTACGTTTCAAAAAGAGCTCGTCATTTAGAAGAAACTTTCTTCCAATAGTCTTAATTCCAGTTTCTGCAATGCGCTGAAGTTTTTAAAGGATTCTTTTCAAACTCTGGTAATTTTCCTAAGATAAGGATATTAAACCTTTATGTGAGATCGAGAACTATCCTTTTCTGTATGATCGAGCTGAATTAAACTTCCCCAAGTTGGCCCTTTGCGTTGCGCCTCAATAATTCTTTTTTTGGTGCATTTTTTTATTCTGGATAGTAGCGTGTGTGTTGTGAAGCAAACAAGCTGCTGGGTATAGTTTTGTTTAAAAGTCTACGTGTATGGAACGAGCGTATAACAAAAACAGCGACTGTTTGCAACTTTCATAATTGATTACATTACTTAATTGAATTGCCACCAACTTTGTTTTTATGAAACAGAATGCAACGGTTTTTGCTGGAACCAACGGCTTTATACTCTGGTAATTAAATTCACAGCGCATCGGAAATTGTAAATGTTCACTTATTCAGGCTAATTTTGCAGTTCTCTTCTGTGCCTTTACGAAGAGTTATTTAGTTGTCGAAAAAATATGTTTGGCGTGGATTATCTGGCTGGAGTTATGTAACTGTTTAAATAAAAAGTTGGTTTTAGATTTTTTATTTATTAATACGAATATACAGTACATCAAAAGGTGCATTTAATACAGAATAATAATAATTATTATGGTTTACTTCATAAATAAAAAGTGATCCTCAAATTATCCTTATGAACTGCTGCTGTTTAAACCCTTCCTACGCAATTTATCAACAGAGCATAGTCGTACTGGCCCGTTGTTTACTGTTATACAGGAATCTGTTTCACGTTGGTTGTATGGTTTACAATCTTAAGGGTTATTTGTAGCTTAGGAATTCATTTGATGCTTTAAGTGAGGTTTCTCGAGAATTAATTAAATGAATCGTCGCTTTCTTTCAATGAACACTTGATTTTCCTTGACTTCGAAGAGTATTAACTCTAAATTGGTTTTACTACATGCCTATTTAATAATTTTTGCTTTATTGTATGTGTATATTTACTAACTTTATATTCTGCTGTCAAAGGATCATATCATAACGCCGTGCATTATTTTCATTGCTAAAACGTATTAAAACAGTTACTCTGCAGGACGACGAAAAACATGGAAGTTCTGAAAATTATTTTCTGACTTATATCTGCTTTAAAATACTGGAAGTCCGAAAAATGACATTAAACTCCCTTTTTTTTCTGGTTATATTTAAAAACATTATTTATTAAAAATACAATAACATACAAACTCATAGAAGCTAGTCTGTATGGATTAAATTCTCAAGGAAAAAGTTACCAGAATATAACATATAACATATATTTATGCCATCAAGTATATTTATTATTTTAATTTCAAAGATTGATCTACCTGTATGCAACACCTTGCAAACCGAATATCTCAAAACTAATTTTCTGAACTGGCAGAAACATTAATTTACAAAAATATTTATATTTACCTTATCCCAGACACTCGAAAATAACACGGATTTTATTTGCAAAAGCATATATCGGAGGAAAGATGCTTAATAAATGAAAATTTTCTCTGGAATTCCTTTGAAACGAGGCAATACATAACTTTCTAAAAACTTTTTTTGTATTCGTGAATACTCAGTAGCCCCCTTAAATAGTAAGTGTACAATGAGCATAGAAAGTAGAATTTGCTGCACGGGGTGATCGTTTAACACTTGACCGTAGAGAAGGTTGCAAGAGCTCGAGGTCAGCAAAAAAATTTATATGAGTATTATATACATGATTTTTTACGAGTTTAATTAATACGTTTAAAAATTGTTTAATAGTACATAATTTAGTACTTCAAAAATAATCCAAAACAACATAAATTAAACGTAATATTTTCTAAGCCTCTAAATGTTATCAAAAGGCCATCTTTCTATTAGCGAGTAGAAAAAATAATTGTCAAACCTGTTATCGTATATATCGTTTACCAATTATATTTTAAGCAAGCGATTTTACAATTTCTGGAGAGCATTAAATTATGTTTGTAAGATATTTGCATTATCTTTTCTAGGAGGTTATAAAAATGAAACGCCAGTTGAACATTGTAATAAAACACATTGAAAAACTGATTGATTTTTTTATAAAGTATATAATGTAGGAGTGTGAACCTCTAATTAGACGAACACTTGAATTCATAACTCTTTCATATTTAGATCTTAATTTATTATAAAACTGTATTTTCTATAAAAACTGCAAACCCTTTCATATCGCTGAAGCGCGAGAATAATTAACTTTCAATTTTTGTTACGGAGAAAAATATTTCTACAGGAATAACCGTTAATCTTCGCCCGGTTTACTGAAATCCCACCACCTGCAATAAAAATTTAATGAGTCATTAGTTTAAATGGAGGGCTAGAAATAGTAATTTATCACTAACCAAGAACGTAGCCTTTTGACGAAAGATTTCAAACGAAGTACAGTAAGCGTGTACTGTGTTGTTCTTTCAATTAGTCGATTGCTCTCTTGCTGTTGCGATATATTAATCCTACATTGATGTAGTTGCTAAGTTGATATGTGATCAAGATGCTCGGTGCCAACTAGAGCATTACAGAGGCTAAAGCAGTGTTATTGTTGCAAATATTTGTATTATGCCTGATGTTGACATTTGCTTTATTAAGACTCCATTGAACTGAAGCGACCTGAGTAGTGGAGTGAAGCCAAACTAAACCTTGCGGAGTTCATTACATACTCAAACCATGTGAATAGGATGTGTACCTGTAATTAGCGAAATTGTATTGTAGAAAATTCATCGCTGTAGCTTTCAATGCATGAAATAATTCAAGAATGTCTCTGTGAAATGTAAATAACAACAACGCTAAACTATATAGCTTAGCTCTGAAGTTTTGCAGCAATTTATAAAAGCTAAACGAGCATCGCCTATCAAACTTTTGCAAAATATGGTATACTATAGCCAACCTATAATATAGTAGCTGTACTCTTTTTAAAGAAACATATCTTTATTACTACATGTAGTTATTTAACCAAACAGTAAATTTGCTACGTTAAACTTTGTACACAATAAGAAGATATCTTTTCGCAGTAATTAGTGAGCCAATAATTTAATATTCAAGATTTAACAATAAACGCACTATGTTACATCGCGAAAATCATGACTCGATATATAACTTTTGTATTTTTAAATAAAGCAGAGCAGGGTAAGAAATCATTCGTTTACGGATTTAGGCTGTCTCTTATATTTACATATTTATTTAAATCCTTGGTTACGTGTGTTGTTTGAAATAACTGGCGAAATCTCCCTACACCATCTAAATTTAAATGCAAAGAAAATTTTGCGTCAAAATAAAATATCTGTTTTTTAAGCCTTTGAATGTTTCTCTTTCCGGCAAAAATTTCGTCAGGGACGGAGATGCCGCGAAAACAAGAGAAATATTCCCAAGAGTCAATCCACGGAGGGACGCGTAATTCTTTGCAGCCTTGGTTTTCTATAAAAGAAACCTCGGTAACAATGTCTAGAAAGTTCGTATATTTTATGCCCGCTTCTGCAATTCTGCTTAGGCAAAAAGGGGAAATAAGGGTTATTACATTTTTTTTTAGTTTATATTGAACTGATCTAATATTTAGTTTCTAACAAGTTTGCTCTTTCTTACATTTTTTAATTTTTCAAAAGACATTTTTTACCGAAAAGTTTGTAACTATTATAAATTTTACTAATATGAATTGAAGTTGAAGTTTGAAAGTAAGTATTGCAGATTTACTGCTAGTTGACTGCATCTATACATTTGGAAAGAAAAGTGTTCTCTAGGTCAGTGCTTCTCAAAATATTTAATGTGGCGGACCCGTATTATTTTTACTAATGTAAGACGGACCGCTACAATTATTAACAAATGAAACAATAACTAAATATAAGTAAGTTATTCAGAATTTTAAAAGAAACTACATATAAACAGTTCAACCAGCTTCGTACAACGTTGCATTAATGTGGTAAATGGACTTGCTTATTCTTGGTCAATTTCTCTATCCGTGATTCAATAAGGTCACTAGACCAACACGCTAAGTGTAAGGTACCGCCATTCCATTTTGCGTGAGAAAATTATAAGATAAAGATAACAAATACAAATTTCCCAAGTGCAATAGGGAAAACACTAGTTTTTGGGGACTGCTGTAAAGTCAAATTATTGTTATTTTGTGTTTTTTATCCCCAGCTTGAGAAAATCGTGTGGCAAGAACAGATATAAAAAATCACTAATGGTGGTATCTTACACTTACAGCCAGTCTTATAAAGACAACTAATTTTAGGTTAACTTTAATTCGTTGTTAAAATAAACAAAAGCGCATCAAAATTTGTTTAGTAATGAATAAACTGTCAACCACTAACGTTTTGATGAGCTTTTATTTGTTTTAACAACGATTTAACGTTAATCAGATTAGTGGTCTTTATAAGACCGGCCGTTAGTGTGTTAATCTAGTGATCTTATGATTCAATTGATGACAGCGCTACACTAAATATTTTGGGGTGGTAGACTGACATCATAATCGAGTCGATTGTCGAAATCAACAATCAACTTCGCGGACCGGCAACATCTTGCTCACGGACCGGCACCGGTCCGCGGACCACCACTTTGAGAAACACTGCTCTAGGTAACCTATTTTCTTGTGACCACTGTAACTACACGTAGAAATGATAACAATAATATATCATTATCAAGTACTTAGTAAATATTAGACCCCACCTTCCTAAGATCACAAAATGATTATTATGTAATTAATATTATCAATACAATTTAGTTAACATTATATAAATGCACATTTACAATCTGATTCCACAGTGAGATTTTTAAGAAGATTCGAAAAACCAGAAAGCACCTTACAATACTTATTATCACTGAATTATGTCATGTAATTCTAGGTGGTCGTTATATAATTAATAACTTTTCCATCCAAGAGACAGCATGATTTTATTCCAATTTTCGGTAATGCACGTTGTCTGCAAAATTTTCTCGAACTTTCCGAAATAATTCTTAATTAAAACCGAGCATTTCCGTAACTTAGATTACTCGTGTTGATTGGAGGCTAAAGTTATTAGGGTAGATTAAAAAGACCAAATAACGTGTCTGCCATGCAAATTAAAATATTCGATTTGTTACCTTGCTGTTGGTAATTCAATCAGTGTAATCTAATAGAAGCTCACTAATTAAATCAAGGGAAGGCTGCAGGCGCCGCAGCAAACACAGTGGCGGTAACGGATTACTACGACACTGCTTTTAACAGTTTCTCTCCATCAAGAGTCGCAAGCTTTTCTTATATAAAAGTTGCGATTATTGTTTGCGACTTGCGACTTCGGTTTTCATTTTCAGTATTGAGCTGCTTAGTTTTCCCCTCTTCTCGTAATTCATTGCTGTGCATTCTTTCTCTAATTTTGGTTGTTATCAATGTCCTATATTTCCAACAAACTAGATAGACGCCATGATTTATTTTTGATTTTCCTACCTTTACATATTTTTATCTACTTTGCGTTCGTACTGAGGCTATTACGATACGCGTTTGCGTATCGTAATAGACACAAAGCGATGCTATAATAAAAATACTAAAAATTTTCATTTTTTTGCTTAGAAAAGTGGCAAAGTAGATAAAATACTGTATGATACCTCGTTTATAAGGCATTTTGTAGCACTTACTCCTTTAGGGCACTCCTCGCTTCGCTCGTCGTACCCTAAATCCGTGCGTGCTACAAAATGCTTCTTATAAAACTCGTATCATAATATACTATTAATATTTAAGATCATAAAGTAGTTTATTATTAAAATAAGTTGGTTTTTTGTATTCATATTATTTATTTACTTCTTTGATTTTTTCTCTTTTAAAAAGTTGTTTTTCTCGTCCACCACTCATGTACCTCTACACCTTCTACTTTCCATGGCATAGATGTTCTACCACAGAAAAACTCTTGGGCATCTTTCTTCATGCATAAGTTGCTATTGCCATTCTTTTCTATATTAATTCTATTCTGATTATATCTTTTCTTGTGTATTGCAAACATCTGATGTAATAACTAGTATTCCAATTTTATCTGTCACTATTTTTATGATAAGCCATATTTCACTCCCATATGTTACTATACTATATACTAAGCTTAATAATAATAATCAGGTATTTATTTTATTATGAATAAGAAAGTGCGGCCAGCTTATATACCCATCATATATTTTACCGCCTGAAAACACATCGGAAAAGCATAATTTTTTATTTGATCGGAGAATAATATTTTATTTCGTTTTCGTGATGATATTGCAGTACCACATCCTGTGGGAGCCTGTGTAACCCGCTGAACGCTTTAATATGCAATAGCACTAGAATAAACTAATGATAATCTTGCAAGACTTCAATATAAACTGAAGAGCAAGCTCAAAATCTCCAAAACAATTCCGTAACCAATAACGTTAAACGCGCCAGCTACTCCGGAGGAGGGAGCGAGTCAACACTAAATTTATCGAAACTAAGTACGGGTGCCACCAACTTAATTGTTCGACAATTCGCGAATCTAAGTACAAAGATTCACCGGTGATGTGTAATCGCAACTTGCATTGAAGGGAGATATAAAAAAAAAATATTTATCAGGCGCATGCTTTTTGATGAGCTATAACCTGTTATAAAAAGGAAAACACATAAATACGGTGCAATGAAAGTGATATTTATTTCCAATACATGCAGACAAAGAATATACATAGGTACCGAAATAAGATGTTGTATCTATGGTATTTAATGACAAAGTTCGTACGTAATTCAGATAAACCAAATACTACTCAAAGTTCAAGATATGTAGGAAATACACATAAATTAATAAAACATCAATACGTCAATAAGGTTGATATAAACAAGAAAATTGTAATATCGTAAGTTCTCAAACTTCATTCGTTCCACCTCACCATCTACTTGGTCAGAATTTTGATTCTGTTTACTTTAAACTAGAACATCGTATGACATGTTTTTTCACTTTTGGGGCATATTTTTCTCAATATCTTGTTTTATGGCTCACATATGTATCCTTCTATTCCAATTCTTATAATTTAGTCAAATGCTTGCTGTTGACAATATTACACTTGTAGTGGAATAATAAACTTCAATATTATTTAATCTCATTTTATATAATATATCAATCTAGTAAATCAAGGCGAGCAAAAAATATGTATCAGGAAGATCTTGAACTAGTCCAAGAACCTATGGAAATAACAAAATAAAGTAGTAGGACAATACTTTTTTAAATTGACACAAATATTGTGAAATTAAACATCTATCAAACTAATATTGACCAATGACACTAAATAAAAGACGAGGAAGAGTATATGTACTGCAAAAAATCTTCTTGGAAAAAGAGAAGCGGGAAAGCTGTAACTTTTAAAATATCTTACACACTTATGAACTCTATGAACTTTATGTTTGTATAAAGGGTGTATTTAAGATATATCACCTTTATCAATAATTTCTACTGTGGGTCCTTCTACATTATTTTCTAACAGTCCTCCCCCCCTGCCCCTGCAAGGAAACGACCATTGGTATCTCACTTTTCTAAAGGAATAATATTCTAAGTTTGGGTGCTGAATTTGGGACGACTTCTGAAATAGTGCAGGTAGATATGACTTATAACTTAATAACTCTTAGTATAAGGTTTAATTAATCAAATGTAATATAAACTGATTAAATAGTTCCGCATTTAACAATATTATTACGGAAATAGTACGATGTGTATTTGTAGGCATATGAACAATTCTAAATGAAAGCTTAAGCATCATAACTTGTTTTGAGTGTTTCTGAAATATTCCCCAACGCAGAAATTATCACACGATGTTAAATAAATGCAAACAATTGTTACTCACTGTAGGTTGCGGCCTTTTCTGACCGTGGCATTTCATATCACGAACAAATGTTCTCGCCGAATTGGGGTACTTTAATAAATTAAATATTCAATCCCATAAAATGTCTGCTTTCAGGTACGTGTTCAAGTGCCGAGAAATAATTATTTTGAGGTTCAATTTACATAGGCAATGCATCAAAATACCGGAATTTAATTACACCGCAAGGCTCTTTGTTTCAACTTTAAAGCTGGATATTTTGTTTAGGCTTAGTTGCATAAAATAAATAAATGTAAGATGAATCCGTACTTCAAACAAACTAACTTTGCTGTATCAACTGCGTATATGTAAGGGATTTAAAAATTTGAGCCTAATTATAAGTTTCAAAAGATGCTGTAAATACTAAAGGTTGGTAAATTTATTACGTCGTCTCTCTTAATCCCATGCATTCATTTCCTGACTGGGAATTAGACAAAATATCTTTATGAATAAAGACGAAGCTCACCGTGTTATTAATCTTTCACGAAATACAGCAACTTGCTGTTGGTTAGCATGGTAGCACATATAATTTCGGGATTAATTTAGTTTTACAGCACGTTGTAGACATTGAATGCAATAACAAATATAGTATTATTATTAATGTGTAATACTTATATACAACATTTGAAAGACAAAAGAATTAAAACATCCTGAGCAACACACTAATTATTATTGATTACTGTAAATTAAAACGGAGTTTCAAACGTTTAACTAAAACTTGTTCAACAAAAACAAAATTTATTTAGTCGCAGGAATCTTCTTTACGGGTTGACAGTCGCATTTCCAAACTTTCTGGTTTTTTAAATGATTTTTTGGGCAGGAGATTAACAAGTTGATTGACGAACGCCTAATTTGTAACTTGTAACCTGCCTTCAGCCCCAACAAAAAAGCGGATGAGTTTCACTTAGTAAACAAGGATAATTATGAAAACAAAGTGTTACTTACCCGCTTCATTTAGTCGCTGCCTCTCTATATTCTTTGATTATGGAAGTAACCCACGTTAATTTTTAAGTGAAGATAGGTTAACTATTAACTTAGAGTGATTCTACTTGAATGCCACGAAATAGGAAACTCTGCCACTGGAGTAATAAGCAAAAGTTTTGAAAGACTGATTTTAAGATGTTTCCTGAAAGATTGATATCGGCAGTTTCTTAATATTAACGAGTTAACGAAAATGAAAATATTGCTAGTGCTAGTTTTAATCCAATTGTAAAGGTAATTGTATCATTTGAACATATTCCATTTTTTAACTTATACAGTATGTAAAACAACGTCGATTCTTTCAGAATGCTGCGACTTATTTATGTGAAACAACTGGTGTAATTATGCTATTATTTTCTGTTAGCAATGGCGTTTAAGATAAGTTATGCCGATTCCTTGGTATCTACTTGTGCATGTAGCAGACTGCTCAATTAATAGACAACATTCAAATCTGAATAATTAAAAAATAAATTTATTGTTGGTTTCGCAGCAGAGTAGTAGCCATTAGCATTGTTTAACTTTAGTGATTTTGGTTTTAAAAGGATCAAAGTTGAAAATTTAAAACGCCGAAGAATTTCTTTTTTAAATTGATTGTTGAACCAAGTAAAATCTATGCTGTTATTGGCGTTTGAGGGTTGTTTTCGAAGGGAGCTATTATTATGTTGAGTATTCTAAGATTGCAATCTACTGTTTTGCACATTTATGCACGTAAGGATGTAGAATAGTAAGTGAAGTCTTCATACTTTATCACTTTCCCTGAAGTCTTTTCGAGAAATTTATCGAAGTTTACATTTATCCCTTGTGGCAACAGAAAAAAGTCTTAATGCAAGAAACTCAACTGCGGTCTGGGCTGGAAAGATGAACGTAAAACTGTCTAGCTTTATTTGCGACATAGCAAAAACTGACAAACTTCTAACGAGTTACGGCAGGTTCTCTTCTTAAAAAGCTGATTTAAGCAACACCATGTTTGAATATGTATTTTCATCAGAAAAGTATGTTCTTAATGTCAATTGAAGCAACGACGATAATAATGTCTTACAAAATATGTATGGATTATAACAGTTACATCTTTTAATCGATTCGCCATAACACCAATAGTCACTTCTACCATGCTCTATTTATCTTAATAGCACAAAATCGATTGATATAATTAATTAGGCATTCCAATGGAATTTATCGTCTTAGTAAATTAAGCCTTTGATTTCCAACAGCTTCGGATGTAATAATCCGAGGAAATTAAGGTTTTGTAGTTTCAAGCAGCTTCAAAGCTCATAATTTGGTACAACTATATGTGAAAATTTAATTGTGTAAGTGTATAAACAGACGCTTCACTGATTGCAAGTTAAATGGTTTCATTTCCAGCACCATAATCCGGGTTTTAGGTGAGACTAGCTTTGAACTTTAGTTTGAAGATTACGTTCTTGTTCCTCTTTTAGGTTTTCAGTGTGCAAGGGTTAAGTAAGAGCAGGTTATCTAACTTGTATATGTTGCCAAGCAGATGTGGCAGTTTTAAGAATCTGCCCGGCAAAGATTTTCTCCTTAACATTTATAAGTTAGTTGAATACTATTTTATGCCAATACAAATGTGTAAAATAATACTAGAACACCGCAATCTAATAGAGTCATGATTAGAAAAAAAAAAACTGTAGCAATAATATCACGATTTCGTAACAAATATTTATGGAAACAGTAGTCGACCATATTCTTAAGAAAAATACTGGTCAAAATATTTTGATTGGCTACTCGTAATAGGGTTTCGATTGAAGATAAATTTGAAACTACAAGACATATATAGAAGCAAGGATAGACACAATATTGAAATGGCAGGAAAGCTACCATATTCTTCACTAACAAAAATATGTTTGCACATCACAACTGTCGATTAAAACCCAAAAGTTTGGTAATTTATGTTATCTTTATCAGTGTTGTTTATTATTAACCAAATTAATTTTAGTATCGTTAAGAGCTTTATTACCGCAATGAGTGCGGTAATATTTATTACCATTACTACCGAATTGGATAGATATTGCCGCACTCAGTGCGGTAATAGATATTACCGCACACTTTTTATATAAAAAAATACATTGAATCAGAATTTATTGACGAAGATAAAATATTGAACAATACATGTTTACTTAACACTTTACTTAACGAGACTCGTTTGATGGCCGCAAAACTCGTCCCCGCCTCATTGTGGCAAATCACACTCGTTTCGTTAAGATGCTCATAATCAAACTTGTATCGTTAATATCTATTATCTTCATCGGTGTTGTTGTAGACTCTTAACCAAATTAATTTTAGTATCGTTAAGGGCTTCATTACCGCACTATTTTTATATAAAAAAATATATCGAACCAGAGTTTATTGATGAAAATAAAATATTGAACAATACAAGTTTGCTTATGGCACATAACGAAACTCGTATGATTGCCGCAAAACTCGGCTCACCGCCTCGTTTTGGCAATCAAACTCGTTTGGTTAAGATGCTCATTATCAAACTTGTATCGTTAATATCTATTATTTTATCGTATTATGTTATTAGGACAATAACTCCTTAGCAACGAGTTGCGTTAAGATGCATTTAACAGCACTAGTGTTGTTAAGAAAAATAATATAACGGTACTTTATTAGCATTTAATCATATGTTGACAGCACTGAAGTGTATTGTCAGTCTATGACAAATTCGATGTTAGTAGGTTAGGTTTTGTTTGTTATTTGATACAAACTGACGGAAAACTTAACCTGACAATCTCAAATTTAACATAACCTGACAGTGCTACCAACGATACAGTATTGAGTTTTTATCTTACTAGTGATACCACCACTCGCTGTTGTAAGTGTCATTAATTACCATTTTTCCTATTTTGAAAAAGATTAGTATTTTAGGATAAAATAAACCGTGTTACGATATACGTAACGTTATCTGCTTTCTACATTACTCGAGAATTTTAAAAAACTCGCTCCTAACGTCGCTCGTTCATTCAAACTATTCTCTCGTAATGTAAAAAGCTTGATAACGTTACTTGTATCGTAAATTACTATTATACAATACCTCTTAATAAACGCCCCATAACTATAGCGATTTTTACGCAATAATGTTTCATACTATCTAGGTATGTTCTGTTGTCACTTGACAACGGAAAAGGTTAAAATAAACAAGGACTGTGATTTCAAACAAAAATTTTGATTTTGTTGCTTCTTCGGAGTTTATTGACAGGTGTAGATAAAATGTTATAATGCACGCTTAGTGTTACGAGGTATTACCCACACGAGAAAATTATCCCACACGGCCTATGGCCTCGTGTGCCAAACTTTTTCTGTAGTGGGTAATATACACGTAATACTAATTGTATAGTAAATGACTATTATTTATGTCCGGGAGATAGATGTCCCTTACCCCATACATTTTTAGCGAAGTAAGCGCTTCGTTATCGCACTATTTTTCATTACCGCACCCTTTTAAGTATATGGTAGTAACAATAACAATATTGGTATGTTACCGGTTATTTGAATACCACCTGCACACGTGTCATCATTAAATTTACTTTGAATTGAAACTCGTGCAAACCGTGGCAAGCTTCCGCAATAAACCTATTGAAAAGAAATTACTCTAAAAACGAGACTATTTTCTTTAATAAACTCAGGACAATAATTATCTGAATAATGATGTTATGCACACACAGCATTCATGCAACATCCTGGCTTTATAAGGGCTGGTGAGCAAATATTGAAATAACAAGAAAAAATTTACATCCCAATGTGTTTCAATTTTATATGAACTTGATGGAAACAAGCGTTTACACATTATACACGAAGTGACAATAATGCAAATAGGGAGGTTGTCTCGATTCAACTGCCACTCTGCACTGGTACCCAGAATAACGAAAACAATTATTCAGTTTAAAAAGAGCAGATTGGCAAAAACTTTATAACAATTTAAGATCTACTAAACGAACAAAACTTTTGAATTTGAACAAATTTTAAAACAAAAATTACATAGATACTAATACTATATAGAAGAAAAAAGAAAAAGAAAAAAGCAAAAAGAAAAAGAAAAAAAAAGATAAAACAAGTGACAAACTTAACATTAGCCATGAAATTATTAAAAACTGAATTACTTAAAACAACCTGTGCTCATATTAATAAAATAGTGGAAAGTGTTTAAAAGAGTGTTTTCGGAACACACTACTGTAGTTAAGAAAAATATTTTTAAATTATTGTGATATTATCCTACTTATTTAAGGTGATAGTGCATGGTTCGTTTTACTTTTATATTGTTGAATTGATAATATATTACGAGTGCGCGAAATCATTATTATATACTCGGCTTTAGTGTTACACGGATCGGTCAAAATTATTATAAGTTGTAATAGATGTATATTACTACGGTTCTATAATTATGTCAAGTATTGTTTAATTTATATATTAGAAGTCTGGTTATTAATTCTAAAATTATTACTAATTGGAATAAGATATTAACTTATCCCATTTTTATAAGTAATAAGACCTTGCCCTATTCACTTATTAAAGAATGCACATTTACTTTAAAATTGATATTTGGTAGGTACATGCTTTTTTATACTATTACATTGTAGAACGATAATAAGGAAACAAAGTGATGTAGATAGTCCCAATTATTGTTCCTTATCAGTCATAGGTAAAAGCTTTATCCTTGCATAACATAGATATGTGTAATTGCATTGTTATGAGTAGTACATTGAGTAAGTATTTATATATACAGCGTCGCTCACAGACAAGTTTCGACTTTTGTGAGCTATTAAGTTTATTTGCACATCACTGTATATTTATATAACTTGTATCGAAGCAAATAAACTTTATTCCATTCTATTCTCTTCTATATTCCTAAGTCTAACAAGTTTTCCACTTACTTTCAGCGTAAAATAATGTCTAATTGACAAGAATTTGAAACCGATCTGAGGCCATGCCTCGTCAAAATATCTTGTGATCCGAAAAAATCTTGTTGCTTCTGATTGGTCTGCATGCCCGTGGTACTCCAACTTTTTCCAACAAATTCCAGTTTGACAGTTGCTAGCAGATTTTATTACAATTTTGCTCAGTTTTATTTCCTGCGAGTGTTTGTAGGCCCTCATCTTAGCATCTGCCTCTCCGTGTGCACCCTACCGTGTCATAAGTTGAGCTGCAAAGTTTTCTGGTATATAAACTTATTTACATCCGATACAAACCCAACCTTCCTGACTACATCGGCCAGTCTGGAATGTAGTTGGCATAGAACATGTAACCCTTCGCAAATCAGTATAAAACCTGTAAATTTGCGTCCTTCACAGTTTTCCCTTTAATTAATATACCAAATACTTATAATATAAATGTAATGTGTATTTGTTTGCATTATGTGTTTTTTCTAACAATTTTACTAATCTCCATGTTTACCTTACCATGGGAGATTTTCTTTGTATCTTATACACTACATGCTTGTAAATATGAATATCAGATATTTTATATTTTTTTTGTTTTTAAAATAATTTGTAATTCCAAACTATACCTTTTTTGGCATGGCTCTATTATTTTATTAGGTATATCGATGAAAATTAATGTAAAAAGTTAAAAGCAATGAACAATGAAATGAAAATTTTATTTGCGGTTGGAATATTAATGAAGAGGGGGTTAAATAACCAGTGGTAAATTACATAAATAGCTGGTTAAATAAACCAGTTAATTATCCGATTAATTTACCTGGTAAATAACCCACTCACAACACTAACCTAATGTATTTCAATATTATTTTGTCGTTTCTGTATGTATATGTTACCGTTAATTCAATATTATTTTGTCGTTTCTGTACATATATGTCATTGTTAATTGTTAATTTTTCATTTAAAAAAAAACTACATAGTTAACTAATGTTACTTAAACTTGTAAGCATCACTTTTAAAATAAAGCTTATTTGAAGTTACAATTTGTTGCAATATTCTTAATAGTTCTTGGGGCAACTTGTAAAGAAACTGTGTGAGTTTCGTAATTTATACCATCACTAATAACAGTTTAAACGTGGAAATAAGCGGTTTTACGAAATGGTGTATCAGCTTCCCAATTTATTAGCAGAGGCAATGAGTCGTTTCAGTAAAGAAGAGTAAAACCTTTTAGAAAATTTATAGGAAATTTTAAAAGCTATATGAAAAAAATTACAAGTAAATCAATTTAGTTTAATAAATGAAGTAAATTTTACTTCACTTACCAAACTAAAAGCATTCACTTCAATTTTTAATCATATAACTTGAAACATTTCCTCCAAATTTTACAAGAAAAAGGTTTTACTCTTTATTCATACGGGCCTTTACTAATAAAATGAGTTGCCCGCAAAACACTATCGTTTCAATTTGAAGGAGCTACATTTTCCCGCGCATTCTTACTGTGGCGCCATCTGACGCTGCCAACAATACTTATTTTAGTACGTTCCATTCCATTAGATGGCGCTTATCAGTTTTAAAGTGAGACGGCGAGTGCTCGTTCTATCCCGAAGGGTTACATGTTCTATGGTAGTTGGTTAGCTTATCAGCAGTCATTTTTTTACCGATGCTGCATTGCACCTGTTGATGTGAAACCTCATACTGTAGCAATGTGTATGAATATTTATTGAAACTTTTATTATTAGACAAAGCAAACTAGTTGTTGTAAATATTAATAACGCAATCTTTAAATTATTTTAAATTCATTTTTTCACTACCTTCTTTGCAAATGAACCTTACACTGTCAAGTTTGAGGGATGTAGGCTACATTTACAAAAATTGTTACAGTTTCCATGACAATGTACTTACTTCCCTAGAGAAGTGAATTACTTACATCCCGCATGTATTACAACTGATAAGATGCCATATCTGTCACTTGGTTAACACGAAAAAAACATTGTCGTTCGTACTATTATCCATTTTTAATCAGAATACAAGCACAAAGTTCACAAAATAGCATTTGCAATCGTATTCACGTATTTTTTCCAATAATTTTTCACAGTGCGTTTATAACTGTCAAACAAAACGTCACAGCGCTATAAGGCTACTATAGTTTAGCAAATGTCATAATTTTACGCCAGGTTATTACCTACCATTTACTTTACAAAAGGAAATATTGGTAGTGAAAAAAATTATGTACTTTACGCAGGATGTAGGAAGATTTACACTACCTCGAACCTTGCTACACTCGTTGGCTTCGCTCACTCGGGCATCAAACGGTCCTCGGTAGTGTAAATCTTGCCTACATCCCTTGTAAAGTAATATACTATTTATACTTTTCAAAAAATAATGAAAAACGCTAAATGATTTTTAAACGTTTTGTTAATTTTAGGAGGGCGTAGATAAAACATAAAATAAAAGACTTCATCGCTATTGTTACAGACTATTTATCAAATTAATTTTAGTATTTTTAGGAGCTGCATTACCCCATTCAGTGCGGTAGTGGATAGATATTACCGCACTCTTTTTATACAAAAAATACATTAAACCAGTATTTATTGATGAAGATAATATATTGAACAATACACGTTTGCTTATGGTACTTAACGAGACTCGTTTGATTGCCGCAAAACGTTTAGTTAAGATGCTCCTAATAAAACTTGTATCGTTAATATCTTAAACATTTTAAATTTGTTGAGCTACCGCACGTATCCTTCAAACATTAGCACTAAACAGTGACTTAGTTGTTTAAACATTAAAGATACATCTTAGTGGAAGAAGAAGAAACTATAGTAGACAGTAAGTATCTTTCAGTAACTTGACAAAAATGAAGATAATGAAACAGTTTCAGGACAGATTGATCGATTTTGTATCAGTTCAATAGGGTTATTTAAAAATATATATTGTTTTAGTATGAGCTATGGCAATATCGTTGCCTAATTTGAGTATTTCTCTATTATCTGATGTGTTCCCATGTAAGTAAAAGGGTGCTTTTACAGCTATAGTTTGATTATGATATAGCAAGCGTTTCCCATTAGAGAATTTACCAATGGTTAGAAATTTTAATAGTAACTTCGACATAAAGGACAATCATGGGGAATATAAAACCGTCCCTTATGTGTCCGTTATTTAGAGGTTTTCTTTACTTCCTTTTACAATAAAAGAAGTGTTGAATTTACCCCAATAATTCTAAATTGACTTTTCAACAGATCTTCATGTTTGAGAGTCCCCTGAACCTAAAAAGTTGTTTTTGTTTATTGGTCTGTCTGGCTGTATGTCTGCGTGTAAACAGAATACATATCTCAAAAACGAAATGAGATATGAAGTTGAAACTTCATGTATAAGTTTTGTGTACTATCTAGATGCGACAGCAAGGTTTTGAAGAAACTCACATAACCGGAAGTATGATGTTTACTCTTGTGATTTTTCAGTTCTTTTCGATTTTCTCAAAAACGGCTGTAACGATTTTTTTCAAACGTTACATTTTTATTAAATTATTAACGCGTATTGATGTGAGATAGGTGATTTTCCAGTTGAATACCTCTATAATGTTTTTTATATAATGTAGTGGGAAAAACAAATTTTTGACTAATTATAAGATCACTGTAAAAGGAAGTTGTGTGCGTGTATCGCACGAGATTTTTTACAATGTATTCCCTCCAGTCTGTACACTAAAAACCGTGCTTTGTGCAGAGGTGTTCGGTTCTGAGAGCTGTCCGTTAAGAGAGGTTTCACTGTAGTACATATTTATTGTGATTTATACTATACAAATGTAACGTTGCACACTGACGTATCTATACGTAGATATCAATACGGAGAATTGTGCACTGCATCGGAACGATTCTGGGAAGGAGTATCTATACAGGCGCTAATTTTACAAGCTTGTGAGTTTCGCCGCACACGAATAGATAAGGGTAGGTATGACTGGTCCAAAGAGCTTAGAAAGCTATGGTATCCTTCGTGTGACTGAATCTTTTATGTCGATTTCAAGAATTTGCGGGCCAGGAAATTGCCAAGGAATTTCATTTAAATTGCCGTTCTTGCAAAACACGTGATCGTCCTCTTTGATCTTAAAAATTATTTACGCAGAGCTTAAACTGTTTGTGCTAACTACCCGTATAAACGGAAAATTTACGGAAGGGAAAGTGGAAGAGACGCAAGCGCAGTTCGTCATAATTTACCGGAAAGAAAAGCTGCTATACAAACGCTTGCGTTTCAGCCGTTTTAATACTTTACTAATAACGAGTACTCATTCTTACCATTGTGGATAGCACAAACTGCCGACGGTTTCCAATGCAAAGAGCTTTATTCTGCAAGAGCAGACTTGCATTTATAATTAAATCTTAAACTCGGAATACTTTTCAGATTTATTAAGTGTCGAGTCAGTCGGTAATTATTCTTTGGAATTAGCACTTAATTCTTTGAATTATAGCGGCGTTATCAGTCTCTAAAAGCTAAAATAACCTCAATATATTCAGCATAATATGAAAAGTTAGTCTATAAATAGCGGCTTCCCAAGTTTCTGGTACTTTAAAATTTCCAAGTTGGTGTGTGGCTTTAGAGAACTAATGGAAATGTTTTAGGAAACGCCCCCTGTAAAGTTTACAAAAACTGGGATTCATTTGTTCTAGAAAGCTTTTCATAAGGCCGTCTTCATAGCCAGTTTGGGCTCTAGCCGCGGATGGCCACCATATTTCCGCATCCCACTAAATTGCTTATAATTAATCTTTGGTTGGAGTTACCGCGGTTGTTGGCAAATATTTACTACATGGGCTGGAAACCTAAACTAAACTGTAGTAGACAAGTTAATATTAGTTCAGAGATCGACATGTTAATATTGGAGCTAAGCCGAGTTAGACCGAATGTTAATAAAATATCTATCCTATCGCAATATTCTGAATGTAAAACGATAAAACAATAGACGTTATTGGAATTTCTTATAATGCAATATTCTCACGCGAAAATGATTAGTGTAATTTTACAACGGTGTGAGTGACGAAATATTATCTCTGATTTGAAATTGAAAAATGGCTTGCAGTGAAATGTGTATTTGTTGTCGAAGAGACTGCTGTGTTTCATAGTATATAGTTTTGTTGCATACTGATATCGTGTGTTTAAATAAAAACTCATTCGCAGCATGCCTTGATCAAATTGAAGTTTGCCATAACTTGATACATACCCACTTGTTCTCGCGGTCTAACTATTTATGCCTATTATTCAGAAGGACCAGCACAATCATAGTGCAACTTGTATTTATTTTCAAAATTACAGCGTTTTCATATCACAACCCAATAACAAGTATCTATCTAACAACACTACCATAGCTACCAAAAAATATATAAGCACACTTTCACCAATTTATAATTTACTGCTGTTGCTCGGCGGGCACATTCTTCCCCCCTGCTAAAGGACTTCCGGTTTCTTTAGCATGCACATCAAGAACGCCGAGCTTAACTACAGGTCGTCTTAGAACTCCATTATTAGTACGAACATCTGCTACTCTAGTTTGTCCATCTTTTCCGGGAAATGTAGCTACTACTTCCCCCATTGACCAATTATTTCTCGGAAGGGTGCTGTCTGAAATGACTACGATGTCTCCGATCTTAACCTCTGGAGTTCTGTGTTGCCACTTCTTTCTCCTTGTCAAAGATGGGAGATATTCCTTAACCCAACGGTTCCAAAACATATCTGCCAAGGCTTGAGCCAACTTCCACTGGTTTCGCAGGTACAAATCAGAAAGCTCAGATACTCCTGTTGGTGGTGCCGTTCCAGCAGGCCCAATAAGGAAGTGATTAGGTGTTAAAGCTACCTTGTCGTCCGGGTCCATTGAAACAAATGTCAACGGTCTACTATTCACCGTGTGTTCTGCTTCACAGAATAAAGTGTGTAGAACTTCCTCCTGGGTGAACGAGATTTCAAAGTCGTAGACAGTGCAATCTTGACCGACCGCACTAATCGCTCCCAACAGCCTCCCATATGTGGTGATCCTGGAGGGATAAAATGCCAAGTTATACCATTGGAAGCCAAAGTGAAGTCAATAGGTCTTGATTCAAAGCCATAAGTGCCTCCCTTAACTCTCTCGAAGCTCCTCTAAAGTTAGTACCATTGTCAGAGTAAATGTCAGCTAGAGGACCTCGTCTTGCAATCATTCTCCGCAAAGCCAGAATAGCTGAATCTGTAGTCAGTGACCCAGCTAACTCCAAATGTATTGCCCTTGTACTAAGGCAAGTGAAGAGGACTCCGTATTTCTTCTCTGTACGTCTTCCAATGGTCACGCTATAGGGCCCAAAATAATCAATTCCAACTTTCATAAATGGTCTTACCTGACGTGTGACTCTGAAATCTGGAAGAGGAGCCATCTCAGGAATCTTCGGCATGATTCTTGAATTTTTACAAAATTGACAATTTGACCATGAACGTCTAACTCCACTTCGAGCATTCAAAATCCAGAACTTCGGCGAAGTTCATTGAGTACTAACTCACATCCATGATCTCCAGCTCTGTTGTGGTATTCTTGAATAAGAAGCACGGTCAAAGGGGTGCTTCGGGTCCAAAATAATTGGTTTTTTAGTAGAATCCTCCAAGTCAGGTGATAGTTCGATTCTACCCTTCAATCTGATTAAACCATCATCATCAAGAACAGGAGAAAGTTGACTTAACCTGCTGCCTTTTGAAATTGACTTCCCTCGTAACATCCGTTCAATCTCTTCTGGAAAGCTGTCTCTGTGAGCTGTCTTAAGACCGATTAACTCTGCTTGTTTCAATTCTAGTGCTGTGAGGACACTCGATTTGTAATTGGACTTCCTCTTGCCTGAGTGATAAATCGAAGGACTCTGGCCATTACACGAATAAATCGATTCCATGAAGAAAATTGATTTGGATCCAATAAGCCATCATTGTGTGTCATGGTTAAACATATGACTTCATCATGAAGCCTACCAACTCCGTCTCTTCTTTAATTGTCATTTCAGGTTGTTTTGGCCAAAATAAAGGTTCATTTTCAAAAACTTTGGACCGTTAAACCATCTGCTCTTGGGGCTCAAATCGTGATCTTTTGAGTCTCGAGTGGCGTCATCTGCTACTCTTAACTTGGCGGTGATAAATGCCACATCAACTTGTCCTCGTGCCACGACTCTCAGGTAAGCAACTGAACAAAATGCTTGCTGACTTGCATCACAGAAAACGTGAAGTTGAATGCTGTCGGCTATTGGAATCGACAGGGAGTAGCATCTTGAAACTTTCACCTCAGTGATGCCCTTCAAGTTTTGAAGCCAATTGTTCCACTTATGCCACTCGTCTTCTTGGAGCTTATCATCCCATCCGATTCCAGTCCTCCAAATGTCCTGAACCAAAATCTTCGCTTTCACAATGAACGGCAAAAGAAAACCCAAAGGATCGAAAAGTGACATGACAAGCCGGAGGACATCTCTCTTTGTCGGACGTCTCTGTCCAACAAGAAGCTTGTCGTCAACCTTTGGAAACTTAAGTCTGAAGGTGAACTCGTCGGATCTAGGGTTCCAATTTAACCCAAGAGCTCTTTCAAAGTTATCTCCCTGTGTTAAGTTTAGTTCTTTTGTCGAATTGGCTCTAAGATTCTCAGGAATTGAGTCCATGACATCTTGGTAGTTTGAAACAAATTTGCAAATAATGAATCCTCCTCTTTGGTGAATTGTCCTCACCTCTTCAATCATCTTGATGGCCCCCTTAACAGTATCATCAGAATCAAGCCAGTCATCCATGTAGTGGTGGTTTATAATGGCTGCTACTGCTTTTGGGTAAGAATCCTTAAACTCCAAAGCGTTGATGTTCTTCACAAATTGAGCTGAAGAGGGAGAAGAAGTGGCACCAAAAATCATTACTTTCATGACCATCACATCTGGTTCTCTGTTTCTGTCTTTTCCTCTCCATAAAATTCTTTGAGCAGGAAAGTCTTCATCGCGAATAAAAACACGGTGAAACATATCAGTGATGTCAGCACAGATTGCCACCCTCTTCCGTCTGAACTTCCAAAGAATACCAGGTAGAGAATTGAGGTAGTCTGGTCCTTGGAGTAGCATGTCATTTAGGCTAACACCATGAGACTTTGCTGCTGCATCACAAATCCATCTGAGCTTTCCGGGTTTGTTTGGGTTCGTCACAGCGAAGTGAGGAAGGTACCACTCCTTGGCGCTTACCACTTGAAGTTCCTCATCAGTGACCTTGCAAGCAAACCCCTTCTCAATGTACTCTTGGATCTTCGACTCGTAGGCTTGCGCAAAGGCTGGGTTACGATCCATCTTCTTTTCTATGCTCTTGAGTCGTCGAAGAGCATTTGACATGCTCTCAGGTAGGACAAAATTCTCGTCTCTCCAAAGCAATCCTGTTTCAAATCGGTCTCCCTTTCTTTTGGTAGTTTTCTCCATGATGCTTTTGGCTCTGAGATCTTCTCTAGATCTCGACTTTTCATCTGTTACTTTGACTCCAAATGACTCAGTCTTAAAAGAATCAAGTACAAGCCGATGGAGATCTTCATCACGCTCCTTGTTACTGTACACATGGCAGATAAATTGGCATTCCTCTCCACGAGAAATTGTATGTGTTCCATGAACAAGCCATCCCAGTTTGGTGAGTGAAGCCATTGGACTACCCTCTGGACCCTCGCGAAGTTCCCTTGACTCAATGAGGTGCGATTGGTCTTGTCCTATCAAGAGCTTGGGTTTTGCTTTCTTTACGGCTTCCAGATCCAAAACTTGCAAATGATGCATGTCACTTAAGCTGCGAATGTTCAATGTACGAGTAGGTAAATCAAATTTTGAGACTGTCCTTACATTTGAAATAACAAACGAGTCTGTCATTCCAGCACCTCGCACCTTTACTTTCACGTTGCGTGACTCGTAGTCCACCTTTGTTGAGCTGTCATACCACTTGATTCGCAGAGGACGAATAGGACCAGAAAGTCCAAGCTCTGCTGCTAGACCACCATCCATCAATGTTGCAGTTGAGCCTTGGTCGAGCATAGCAAATGTTGAGACTTCACATTTAGGTCCTTTTAACACAACAGGAAGCACTTTAAGGAGAACTTGAGTTGACTCTACTTGAATCTGAGAGACCAAGTCAATATTTTCAGTCAATGTGACTGTCTCAGCTGAATATTCAGTCGAAGACTCAGGAACGCTCTGCTGTGACACTTGCTTTGAGTGCAGAAGGGGATTGTGGTTCCTCTTACAGCCATCGACACCACACTCTTTTTTCTTCTTGCATTGAGATGAGTGATGCATTTCTTTTAAGCATCCAAAACACAACTTCTTCTCTCGCACCAATGTCCACCTGTCGTCTATTGCCTTTGACTTAAATTTGCGACAAACTTCGATGGAATGGGACTTTCCAGCACAACAAGCACATTTGGCTTCATTTGGCTCTGTTGAAACTGGATCGGTATTTGAAGTTGTAGCCACAAACAGTGTATGCTTTCTTGTACCTCTGTCATTGCGTTTGACTTCTGACTTTTCCTTTCCATCATCAGTAGGAAAGTTATTTTTTGTCACAAACGAAGCAGCTCGAGCCTCTCCCTCAATCCAGTTGGAAAAGTCTTTGAGGGTAGCTATGGCTGGATATTTCTTGGCTACTTTCTTTCCCCAACTCATCCTCAAAACGGCAGGAAGTTTCTGGGTCAATTCTGTCAAAAGCTGAGGATTGATCAGGTACTCTGGACGTTGAAGTGTTTCTACGGTTGAGACCAAATTCCGGATTACAATTGAGAAGTCAACAATAGACTCACCCTTGTCAATAGAAGGAGATGTCGCCTTCCGAGCTTTCTGTACTATAGTTTCTATTATAAGCTCAGGCCTGCCATATTTCTCTTCCAAGACGTTTATTGCCACCTCAACGTTGTCAGGAAGAACAAGCATCGACTTGACGCATTCTTTAGCTGCTCCTTTTAAGCACCTTTGAAGACGGCAGAGGTTCTCATCCTCAGAGAAACCACATAGTCTTGTTGAACGTCGGAACTGAGTGATGAATCCGGGCCACTCTTCTGGATCACCAGAAAAGTTAGGTAAGTCTTTACCCAATGACTGCCTTGCCATCATCCTCTTTGTGTGTTCTTCCGTTCTTGCCTGGGTTGGAGCTGCTGCAACCTTCTGAACTGCTGCAAGAAGAGCTTGTGCCAATTGACTGACTGCAGGATCGGATTGAGGAACTGGAAACGGTGATCTTCGGCTTTGATCCTGCCCACCACTGCTTTGTAGCCACTGAGCCACTCTATGCATTGGTGCTGGTGACTCTAATGTTAAGCCTTGAAGACTATCACCAACATTTGACAAAGAGTGGTTAGATCTTCTGCTTCCGCCTTCTTCATCTTCACATATTTGAAACTCTTCCTTGAGTTCCTCTTCTCTGATAGACAGCTTGAGTTGAAGGAGCTCTTTTGCTTTCGCTTTTTCCTTAGCATCAAGAGCGGCAATCTCCTCAGCAACTTTTAGCTTTTCTTTAAGTACAGCAACTCGATAAGCACTGACTTTTGATGTATCACTAACTCTTGAAATATGACTGGTGTTAGATCTGTGATTAGTCTTTGATCTGAGACTGACCTTTGACATCTCACCAATTGACTCCAGAGATGACCCATTGTTGAACTTCTGGTCTTGAGCTGTCTTTCCTTGTTTGGAAGTAGGTTGGGTGTTGGCTTGTCCTGCCGTCTGCTCCCAGTCTCCGTACCTCTCTGAAGGAATACCAGCGTTTGACCTTTCAGTCCGTCGCAACCTGTCACCAGACTCTTCTCCTGCCTCACTCATAGTCAAATAAAAAGTCAAATGCTGTCACTGTCACTTCACAGACAGTCAAAAAATGTAACTGTATATTCACGAACTGTTCTTCGGCTCGAATGGACCAATGTTCTCGCGGTCTAACTATTTATGCCTATTACTCAGAAGGACCAGCACAATAAAGTGCAACTTGTATTTATTTTCCAAAATTACAGTATTTTCCTATCACAAACCAATAACAAGTATCTAACTAACAACACTACCATGGCTACAAATATATATAAGCACTCTTTCACAAATTTATAATTTACTGCTGTTGCTCGGCGGGCACAAATCCCTTAAAATTTATAAAAATTTTACACTCTGGAGATAGGTCAGCAAAATAACATTTATCAATGCAATATTTATAAATATTAGGCAAGTTAAAGTTGCCAATAATGATAACGTGAGAATTAAAAATAAAAGGTATAGCTATAATGCTCTCATAAATTATATTGTAGTTATTTACAGACATACTTGGCGGAATATATATTACAAGAATGAATACTGAAAGATGATTGCTAATCGAAACTTTTGCACAAACCGCGTCGCAAGAAGCAACAGGACAAGAAAATGAAATGTCCTCTGAAAGGAATTGTTTTGATATTGCTAAGAGCGCTCCTCCACCACTCGAACGACCGGTGGCAGCAAGATTTCTATCATTTCTAAACACTGTATAATTGTTATCGAATAATTCACCATTGTTACTTATTGCACTATCTAAATTTGTTTCAGTGCAAGCAATAACAGAAAAATTATTTAAACTGGAATTGACATATACTTGATGCGTTTTTGTCCTCAAACCACAAACGTTCTGATAGTAAATAGATAAAACTTTATTTGTTGGGTCTCTATTTACACTACCAGCTGAATTACAACTGTTTTATTTTTGCGAAAGGTCAGTTTCACTCATAATTTTAAGAGGGGCTGAATTATCAGATTTTTTTAAGAATATTGACTCTTAGTCCACAAGTAATGTATGCCATTTGTGAAGACACAACGACCTTTTTCATCGTCGGGCCTGTACCACAGTAGATATTCTTCCGTAATCAGGTGGGTTTGAAATTTTGAACAATTAGATAACATTCTTAATGAATAAGAAAAGCATGGCCATTTACGTTATATCTGTACTGCTCTCTCCTATGATGCTGCAGCCTAAATCGAGCCATGACCTCCTTCATTTTTTCCCCCATCTTCCTCTGTCCACTGCAGAGACTTTTCAGTTCCGTATTCCTAGTATATTAGAATGGTTGCACCTCTCTACATTTAAATCCTGTATTTATTTACTATTATTTGTTCCTCACTTGTAAACATCAATTTATCAAGTCACTGCATTCACCTTGAAAATGTTTCTTAACTGGCTAGCCAGTAAATTTTTTACTGGCTAGCCAGTTATATTTTACAAGCGTGCTCATAGATAAATGATACACGCCAGTCATCCCAATCCTATCGCCAGTAAAAACTGTTTTACCTGGCTTGTAATGTAAAATACTATTATTTGTTCCTCACTTGTAAACATCAATTTATCAAGTCACTGTATTCACCTTGAAAATGTTTCTTAACTGGCTAGCCAGTAAAAAATTTACTGGCTAGCCAGTTATATTTTACAAGCGTGCTCATAGATAAATGATAGCGTGCAAAGCCAGAGTTGTCTTCCTTAGTATGTGTCATATTGATTAATTTAGTTGCTTGTCAGTTTGACATTTTGAATAAATGGTGAATTTCTAGTTATTTACAAGTGAGGAACAAATAAAACATTCAACAATACACGCCAGGTAACCATTTTTACTGGCTCAAGGATATGACAGGCTCGCCAGTCATCCCAATCCTATCGCCAGTAAAACCTGTTTTACCTGGCTTGTAATGTTATAGTATTTTACATTACAAGCCACGTAAAACAGTTTTTACTGGCGATAGGATTGGGATGACTGGCGAGCCGTTAGGCGAGCCTGTCATATCCTTGAGCCAGTAAAAATGGTTACCTGGCGTGTATTGTTGAATATTTTATTTGTTCCTCACTTGTAAATAATTAGAAATTTACCGTTTATTCAAAATGTCAAACTGACAAGCAACTAAATTCATCAATATCACACATACTAAGGAAGGCTTTGCACTCTATCATTTATCTATGAGCACGCTTGTAAAATATAACTGGCTAGCCAGTAAAAAATTTACTGGCTAGCCAGTTAAGAAACATTTTCAAGGTGAATGCAGTGACTTGATAAATTGATGTTTACAAGTGAGGAACAAATAAAATACTATAATATTACTTAATGCAATTTGTGACTCTTAATAGGGTGTGGGTCGTTAATCTAGTTATCTGTTCTTTGATATTCTAATTTTATATGAATTTTCAACTATTGACTGCTACTAAATGTCAGTTTGACTTTTAAACAACTATCAAACAATAATCAAATCAAAATGACAAATATTCTTTTTACTCACAAATCAAAGATTCAATTCGCTAAAGTAAGTACTGTATTATATTTATTTCAAGTGTTTAATTGTCATTTATTCAATATGCTTCTATAGGACTAATTAAAAACCAACCTGATTTCCTCTTATTTTACTGTTATTCATATTTAACACCACTGCTCCTGACGTTCACAGCTAAGCTCATTAACAGCCGAACCTCGATACTCCTCCAACCAATTCGAACATGTCCAAACTCCAGGCTCCTGCACATTACCGTCAATCGAACAGCCTCCTGCTAAGTTTCCACTAACAGATGGTATCCAAACTAATTTCCTATTGTCCTCAGCTCCTACCTTGTAGTAACCAACCCAAATCAATCAGCTATACTTATCTTTCATATTAACTTTCACCACCCTGATTGAATACTCAATTGCTATAACTTAACAAAATTAATTATACATTGTCTCAAATTTAATTTCTATTACTCAATTCAACTTAACCAACAATCTTATTAAAAATTTTCTAAATTTGATTGTATTAATATACTACCAAATTAATTTCTTTTAATTTTTATTTAATAACTGATCTTTATGTATCATAATAATATATTGGCAGTATCTTCCACAATGCTGTCTTCCCATCTTTTCTTGGGTCTCCTTATGGGTCTTCTCCCTTCCATTTTTCCCGTTAGTGTTCTTTTTGAGATTCTTTCCTCTCCCAGTCTAATAATGTGTCTGGCTCATCAAAATCTTTTTATTCTTATGTAGATCTCAATTGTTGGTTCCTTGACGTGCTGGTATAATCCATGGTTATAACGCATTCTCCATATACCATCCACCTTTATTTTCCTCTCGAATCTATTCACCATTTCTGCTGTTTTCTGGTTGAGAGTCCAGGTTTCGCTGCCATAGCATAGCACAGGTTTTATTATTCTTTTATATACTCTGATTTTTGTGTGTCTGTGTAAATCTCTGGATCTGAAAAATGGTAGGAGTGTGAAATATTTATGTTTTGTTTGCTAGTGTTAATCTTCTACAGACCTCTGCTTCTTCGTTTCTGTCACTTAAGATTGTAGCCCCTAAATATATGAATTGTTGCACTGCTTCTATGTTGTCGTCTTTTATTGTGATATTTTGTCGGGTTCTATTTAACCTTGTCTGTTTCAACATCTTTGTCTTTTCCACATCTATGGATAGGCCGACCTCTCTTGCTCCATTTTCTAGTTCTATATATGCCTCTTTTATTGCCTCAGTTCATGTCATGAACATATGCAGGCAATTATATGGACTTATTCAATAGTAGGTTGCTTCTGTTAACCGACATATTTCTCATTGAATATTCCAGGGCTATGTTGAATAGTATCGGCGCTAGGCTACCTCCCTGCTTTAGACCCCGTGTTATAGTTATTGCGTCAGTCAATTGGTTTACTATTATGATATGCGCTTCGATATCATAGTGGTCCGGGTTGTGCTGCGCAATGCTCGGTCAACGCCTCACTTTCCTTTATGTAGGTAATACTCTATGTTTAGACAGGTACTAGATCCACAGATACATAAGTATTAAGTAAAATGATTGTTCAAAAGATCTAATACCTGCTTTTATTTACACCCGAAATAGCTCTGATATGTACCTACTGTCAACACCTAATTGCAACTTAAAAAATTGATTATCATTCCAAAAATAATATGAACATCTCAAAACAAAATACATCGTTTGAAATAGTTTATACCAAAAATAAATTTGCATAGATTTTTTGAAGTAGATCAACACAAACTGCAGAAGATTTGCAAGAAAATCGTACTACATGTATTAAAGACAAATAGAAAAATTAGTTCACGAGCCATAACCAAGACAAGAAAAACCTTTCTTGGAAACTTTTTGTAGGTAGACCAACCTAACTGTGAGGGTTTGTGTCGTTATGATTTTCTTACCGAATCTGCATTCGAGCATTAATTCATATCCGGAAATAATGCTCTTATGAGATTATATGTGAAAATAATATAAGCAGCAACTGTAACATATTGTAACGACCTTCGAGGCGGATCGCGTGCAGACAGATGAGTCAGTTTCCAGATCATTCGAAAACGACCTCGGTGATTAATGCGCGCAATACGTCAGCATTTGCTAGAATAATCGAGTGAGACCGCGAAGTTTCCAGAAGGAATTATCCAGCAATATACAGTGTGGTCCATTAAGTGTGCAACAAATGAGACATTTTTTTATTAGTTGTAAAACCAAAATTTAAATACCGCCAAAAGTTAGTGCATGTTCGATAACCATATCAGATGCCCTTAGAATGGCTTCAAGTCAAACAATATACAGGGCAGGACAAAAAATATGTAATTTGTTCAAGAATAAAGTTACCTTATTTCAAAAAATATAGCAAAATTTTATTGAGAAAAGTTGTTTAGAATAAAAAGTTATGCTCAAATACAAAGTCACGGCTTCCTATTCGAATTTTGATCCTTTTTTTGTAAAATTTTGTATTATCCCCGTATGATACATATTTTTATTATTCTGATTTTATTAAGAGTTTTTCATATCTAAATTATTATTAGTAAAGCATTCGCCTTGTTAAAAAGAATATTTGCGAAATTCTAAAGTTCTGTTAAATATCGTTGCAACAAACATGAAGTGGACGCTTACCTAAAAAAATATAAATCCAAGTTAATTTTACAAATACGCTTCAAGTTGCTAAAAGTTATTTAAAAGGGATGTGGTTGTGGCTACTTTAAATACATATAAAATCAAAATAATAAAAATATGTATCATACGGGGGTAATACAAAATTTTCCAAAAAAGAATCAAAATTCGAATAGGAGGCCGTGACTTTGTATTTGAGCATAACTTTTAATTCTAAACAACTTTTCTCAATAAAATTTTGATTTATTTTTTGAAATAAGGTAACTTTGTTCTTGAACGAATTTCATATTTTTTGTTCTGCCCTGTATATTGTTTGACTTGAAGCCATTCTAAGGGCATCTGATATGGTTATCGCACATGCACTAACTTTTGGCAATATTTAAATTTCGATTGTACAACTAATAAAAAAAATTCCCATTTGTTGCACACTTAATGGACCACACTGTATAAGAAGGAATGTGGAATAGTAAAGACCAATGGCGTTTGGGATGCGAGAGACGACCCAGGCTGTAACACACTCGCTATATATATATATAAGCAAGCACAGTGCGCGAAGCTTGCTATATAAATCATTCGTGTTTAAGTCGTGTGTAAATAAATAAAGTGTATTTGTTGTTAGAAATACCGGGTGTCTTAAAATGAATTACATCTAGTATGCTTTGAATTTCCCATAATGCAATCTAAAATTTTACCTGAAATTGGCAAGACTGTAAGTCTATGTCAAATTCGAGGTTGGTAGGTTAGGTTTTGCGTCAGTTTTGACACAAACTAATGCAAAACCTAACCTACTTACCTCGAATTTGACATATACTTACAGTCTTGCCAATTTCAAGTAAAATTTTAGATTGCATTATGGGAAATTCAAAGCATACTAGACACCCGGTAGTTCCTGTTAGTGTATAAATAATTTGTGTTCTGTATTAATAGTTTTTGTGTCTTTGTTAAATCGTTAAGTTAAATTGCTGTAAATAAATACTTAAAACAAGAATAATTTTTAATAGCCCAGAAGATAAATCGTAACAATATATTAAGAGACAATGAAATACAAAATAACAAATAAGTAGTTATATTCATACAGTTCACCTTGAGTAGTTTCTGAATAGGATGAAAATAGACATTTCTTAACACCAAAACAGGGAATCTTGTCTGTTCATCTAGATAGATAGATAGATAGCTATTTATTGGTAAAGAGTGTTTTTTTTAGAGGCGGAGAACTTTAAATTGAAATAAAACACTGGAAAATGTTTTTAATATCCATGAAATTAGCTTTATTTGAAAGATAATTTTATGGCATTACTGTTTGAATATAATTTCGGACATGTGACCGTCGCGCCTGGCGCGTACATGACACAATCTGGAGGTCCAATTTTCACACACTCTTCGCAGTAAATCAGGCTGTATTTCGGCAATAATGCGTCGAATGTTGAGTTCCAAGTGCTTAATTGTTTCTGGTTTATCGGCGTAGACATGCGACTTTATATATCACCAAAGAAAATAACAACTATTAAAGGCACTCACTCGCTATCGCTCGTTCGTGCTTTAAACAGTTTCGATTATGAATCGCCTTCATTAATACACTTGTTGGTTAAATAAGTATTTCGTTGACTGCTTGTTAATTTCAATATTAATGAATTATTTATCCTAAAAAAGGATGGATTAATAGATGTCATTAATACACTGTTTTTGATTAATACACTCTTTTGCATTAATTTTGGGATTTTGACGTTTTGATGATATTTTGCATGGAGGTTAGTTGTATTAATCAAATTTTTCGCCACAAAAAAAGATATTGCGATCAACGAAAAATTTTTGTAATCAACTCGTATGTTACTGGGCGATTGATAATCTCAACTATTAAAGGCACTAACTCGCTATCGCTCGTTCGTGCTTTAAACAGTTTCGATTATTAATCGCCTTCATTAACACACTTGTTGGTTAAATAACTATTAAATATGTAATCATATTATTTGCTCAAATACAATACAGCTTTATAAATACGCAATGGAAAAAGAAAATTACTTCACTACTATAGCCAAATTTTCTTGAGAAAATATATGGAAACAGATAACAAAAACATAAGTGTATCTAAAAAAATATAAGCACCACTCCGCTGCCGACCGAGCTTACAAGAATCTTACTGGACAAACTCTAGAAAAAGCCGCGACGTTTTCCAACAATTTCAACACTTTGAACTACAATATATTTTTCACAATGTATGTTTGTCTAATCTTTTTATTGACTTGTAACTCGACCACGTCAATCATGTTGCAATAAAAATAATTTAAATTCAACAGTATTCAATTACCACGTACATATATGGAAGTATCGAGAGATCCAAAAAAAACTGTTCCTCAGCGGGTTGTGGAAATTCAACGTATCAATAATATGTTGGTGACACTGTATGTCAATGTCAAATTCGAGGTTAGCAGGTTAGGTTTTCCGTCAGTTATGACACAAAATGACGCAAATCCTAACCTGCTAACTTCGAATTTGACATTGACGTACAGTGTCACCAACATATTATGTTGAATTTCCACAGCCCGCTGAGGAACAGTTTTTTTTGGATCTCTCGATACAAGGTCTGCACACTTACTTGGGTGCCTGCACGTCTTCAGCTATGAACTTCAATCTAGCCTGAAATTTCTATGAAAATGTGCTTCAAAAAAAGTTGGACGTTATGACCAAAGTCGAAGTTGGGCGTTGTGACCAAAATCAAACTTGAACGTTATGACCAAGTTGGGCGTTGTGACCAAAATCAAAATTGGGCGTTGTGACCAAAATCGAAATTGGGCGTTCTGACCAAAATCGAAATTGGGCGTTCTGACCAAAATCGAGATTGGGCGTTGTGACCAAAATCGAAGTTGGGCGTTATGACCAAAACGGTGGTTTAAGTGGCGTTGATAGCTCTCTCCTATAACAGGCGTCGGTGGGCGTTGTGACCAAAATCAAAATTGGGCGTTGTGACCAAGTTGGGCGTTCTGACCAAAATCGAGATTGGGCGTTTCTGAACTGTTGTGATCAGGATACAGTTCATCACAGTAGCGTATTAACCATGCTTGTTGCCAGAAGTCCTGTAAATTTTGCGCCTACATTTTACTTAGTATAAGAAAAATCCAGAAATTAATCTTTCATGATAGAAAAAGTTTGGTTGAAGCATGAGTGGGAGTTCCGGGACACCCTGTACATATCAAGAATAAAAGGACAACTAGAACCAAAGCTAAGGAAAGAACAAGCTTCTTTTAGACTACATCGTTTATGTATAGAACAATTACAGACACTTCGGTTAATGTCGTGTGAACGGCAATCCCCATTACATATGCTTTTTGTAAACATTGAAAGCGTATTTGACAATCTCATCCAATTTCACAGCTTATAATAATATCAGCTTCACTTATTTAATTCAAATTTTAAATCTATATTTTTCTACGGCTGCAAATCATGAAAAACTACCAAATAAAATAAAACCCTTCAATGTAGAGGGATTTGATTATACAAAAACATGCATAGGAAATCCTGATTTATTAGAAATTTTTTTTAGCTCTTAGTTACTTCTAAAACTGATTTCTATATAAAAAATAAAATACATTATGATGTATGGTAGTTATTCAGTAAAAGGCAAATTGAAAAAGATGTATTTTTTAGTAATTGACATCTTGGATCTTGAACTCGAAACCATTGAGTACAAAACATATATAAATTAAAAATATAAATCGATAGTCAATGTACCTTACAGCGACATTAAAAGATAAATATACTACAAAATTTACATAGCATATATTTGATTATAATTTCTTATTTTGAAGCAACAAATTACTTACGTATTTCTATACTATTCTTATACTTGAATTCTCCATATTTCATCTACAGAGTTGCTAGTAACGAATGCGTGCAGCCGTTTTGTCACTGCAATTGCATGTTAAGTATTGCCTTACAAGGATTATTTATAACAATCCTTATTATTTTCAATGTGCAATCGTTTTTTGTATTTAGTACTATATATTAGAAAGAAAAGACGATTTCCTAAGTAATTTTATTATTCTATATACAATTCACTTTATAATCAACATGCACTACGATTGCCTATTATTTTACTTTAAAGTCATATCAGCGTTTAGAATATTTGTATGTAAGATTAGGGCTGTTCATTAAATAATCGGTGTAAATAACAACTTTAAAGTAAAGCAATACAGCAACGAAACCCTACCACATCCAAATGTATCTCGAACCATATTTCGCAGGAGGTTTTTCCGTGCCTTCAGGCAAATATGGAGTTGCATCTGGATAGACAGCAGGTCCCTCCACTGGTGGCTTGGGCCTGGCGGTCTTATGGACTTTCACTTCAGTAAAGTATCCGTAATATGGCCTTTCAATGCTCATATTATCTACCACACATTTATCAAACACTGCTTGCGTTTTACGGCAACTGTAATATTGATTAATAACCACTGCTTACTTTAAAAACAAATAAATACATACAGCGAAAAGTTCTGATTAATGCTAGACTTATCAAGGCAGTTTACATACTGGCCGAACTCGCCAGCACAAGTTTTCTTAACTTTTTGGAAAAACCTTAAAGCACAATTTGTAACAGCTTTTCCTTCTGCAACACACTTCCTAGGATCGTTTAGTTCGTTTCGGCATAGTATGAATTCCTAAAACAGTACATTTCGGATTTCTGGAGTGATTAGGTAATTAACCTCACATTATTCTCCCATTCGCAGGCTTTGCCTAGATGGAAAGCGCCTGCTTTAAGGGCAGGTCCAGATATAGTTACTTCTTGTACCGTCAGTTCTTCTTCTGTCGGCAGATAAGTATCTTCTGTTATGCCCATTTTCTTTTAATGTTTTGATTGTTAAAATAGGTAAATGTCAAAATTCCACATGCGAAAACTGTGGTAGGGGATACGGCAAGCAGCTGGATAGCAGTTGTTTCATCTAGCGTTGTTCTTGCCATCTGTTGGTTGAACGTAGAACTACTATTTTTATTAGGTAGATAACTGATATATCATTAAATTTATTAGGGGTTTTGTGATACCTAAATAATACGCATAATTTATTGGTAAGTTAAATATTATCAGTTCACAAAACCCATTCAAAGTAAATTATAAAAAGGTAGGGTTGAAAAGCGAATTTAATAGGAAATAACTGTGTATTTGTAAAAGCAGAGAAAATAAGAAATGTCTCATAATTTTATAAAATTAGGCAATGTTATAATATATACTAGTATGCGTCGCCTGCGTATTAAGACGCAGTTTTTGTTAATCAACGCAGGCGACGATAGTATGAAAAGTACTTGACGAAAAAAGCCGCTTTGGCGAATAATAAATCAGCATTACCACCATACGTAAAAATAATAGCTATTTATGTTACAAGTACGAAATTTAGGACTTTTTTGGACGAGCCGCAGTTTATGGCCAAGCAAGCCCAGCGAGTGAGGCACTTAAACAAGGCGAGTCTAAAAGTTTGCTTTCGTACGAGTTACATACATAATGTTTTATCCTACTGCTTTGGAAGGATCGTCTTCATTACACTTCTCTGAAAACACCTTGTTTTCATTTGTTTTTGCAATGACGTAAAGGTGGTTTTTTAGAACATCTTACGGAAAACTTTTCCCAATGTCCGATTTTTTTCGTGCGCTAAATTCATAAAAAATAAATCGTTGCTATGGAAATGTTAATCGTGTTTGATACTATTACTTTGAAAATAAAATTTACGTCTAATCCTTTTTTTACGTTGTTTTCGGATAAGTATAATAAAAAATATCGTTCATATTACACGTTCAGAAATTGATTTTTCCAGATTCGTAATGAAATATTCTATTTTCTAATTATGGCCCGAAGATGAAACCAGATTGGTTTCGAAACATGTCGCCAATTTAAATAAATGTACGAGGAGAAGGCTATCGTTTTATTGCTTCGTGTCTTTGGATTTATTTTTCTGGAGGTTTCGCTACGCCTCTAATTACAATTTTTTAAATTTTCGCTCGTATTTTATCAGGATTTTACGTCGGTATCCTGGCTTTCTTCCAATACAAAATGATTTTTTCAGCAATGAGTTTAATACTGGTAGGTAAGTCAAATTTTCTGTGTCTTAAATTGTAAAATAAAACTTTCAGTACGGCTCCGATAGAATAGTATATTGTATGTTAAGAGCTGAAAATGCATTCTTGCCGCTTGCGCATGAATATTGCTGGTTGAGGCGAAGCCAAAATCAGCAATCATGCAAAAGCGGCAAGCGCACTTTTAGCTCGAAACATACATATTATTTTTTCGACGATTGAGCATATTATTAAAGGGAAATGTCATATTTCATTCTTACTTCCTTTTACAATAAAGGAAGTATTGGATTCACCCCAAATTCGAAATTGAGTTTTCAACAGATCTTCACGTTTCAGAGTCCCCTGAACTCAAAAAACATATTTTTTTTCATTGGTCTGTCTGTCTGTGTGTCTGTCTGTGTGTGTGTCTGTGAACAGAATATCTCAAAAACGAAAAGATGTATGGGGTTGAAACTTCATATATAAGAGTAGAGTACCTACACGGGTTCTGGCGCACTTCCGGTGGTTTGGAACTTGGCTAAGTGTCACGTGGCGGCCTCTGGTTTGAAACTTGGCTAAGTCTAGTCGAAGGTCACGGGTCTAGCCGGGGTCAAGGTCACGGTCATTGGCCTCTGATTTGAAACTTGGCTAAGTCTAGTCGAAGGTCACGGGCGAGGTCACGGGCCTCACCTAGGTCACGTGCCACTTCCGGGAATTTTTTGGGTTAAAAGTGTAGGTAGTTTTTGAAATTTTTACAAGATTTATCAAAATTTTCCCACGCTCGAGCGTCTGGGATGCAGACATGTCTATTCTTGCAGGATGTTATCAGTAAATCAGAAGCTATTGTTACGCTTATCAAAATTTTCTCAGGCTCGACCGGATGTGACTCATCGTCTGAGTACGCAGACATGTCTATTCTTGCAGGATGTTATTGAACAATGGCATCCATTGTTTTAAAATCAGCACGAAATTCGAGAACAATGAAGCCATTGTTGTCTGGAGATTAAGATGTGCAAATCTGGTAAAAATTGAACAATGAAAGCCATTGTTTGAGAAATCTGCACAATAATTGGACAATGAAGCCATTGTTGTCTGGAGGAATTTTTTGCTGACCTCCATTATCAGATAAACAGGATGTGAAGCTTCAGACATGTCCAGACATGTTTGCAAAGCTGTTAAAAATTGAACAAAGGAACCCATTGTTTGAGGAAAAATCTGCACGACTGCTAAATTGAATGCTGCCTTTGTCTGAATTTTTTTGCTGACGCAGGCCTCCATTATCAGCTGCGACGATGAATAAATAGAGCGGCTCGGCTGTCTGCAAGAGTTAGTATTACAACGACACACGCGCGCGAACATGTCTGCGACAGACAGCGTTACCGAATTAAGTTCGAACTCAATAAAAACAATCAAAGACGCGATAGCGATTGTAAAATATAGTGATGAGGCTGAGTCATTGATTAAACATGTAAATAAAACCATTTTAATTGTTAGTAGATTTATACGTAAGCATAGTTTTAAAAATGAAAATCCATTCAGGCTAGAGGCAAATTTAAGTTTGTTAGAGTGCGTACTGACTTGAGCATTTTACTCCGAACGAACCGAACGAGCACAGCGCGCAGATTCGAATTCGGCTAGTCAGTACGGGTTTGTACCAGTCTTCGAGCCGAACAGAACGCGCCAAACATTATCCGTCGCCTGTCGGTAAATGGTACTTGCTCAAAGAGGTTCAGTTGCTCGTTGGTGCGCAGTCAGTACGGTGTCTTGGTAGCGTTCGCAGTTTTCGCATCATTCGAAGTGAT
>CALNHX010008656.1:0-58190 GCA_940337035.1 Agriotes lineatus
GGACAGACTGGTCGTTCCGTTGATCTAAGACTTCAACAACATAAAGGCGATTGCAAACACAAACGCATCACAACATCAGCCGTAGCTGAGCATAGGTTTACAAATGGACACACTTTAGAATTTGAGCACGCCAGAGTACTTGCCAGAATATCTCACTACTTTCCGCCAGCGATACGTAAAGCCATAGAAAAAAAATCAAATAATATAAACATGGAAGATGATTTTCAGTTTAGTAAAACGTGGACTCCTGTGATACACGATCTAAAGCATTACAACCACTGTGCGTCATGCGGCCACGCCCCACGAATTACGTTGCACTTGAACGAACAACCAGCGCTAAGCTACTCCGCGCACCTGGCACAGAGGACTATAAATAGCTCCACATCGACCTTTAGTTCTTAGTGCGACATTTACTCTGATGACGCAAGCTGCAAGTTCTTGCGAAACGTTAGTGAATATAGATACACAAACAGCAAAAAGGCCAAATCTGCCTAAGTATCCTCGTTCTTAAGATACTCAAACAACACGAGCCACCAAAGAGCATGGCCATCGCGCGGGTTTTTGCTCGACTTTACAAGGTGCAAGGCACATTAAGCCAGAGAATGCTGGGTATTCATCTACAAATACTACGCGGTCTAAGCCGAAATTCTATGTTAAAAAGATTAAATGACCGTGTTATTGTGTCAGACTATATTCAGGACATAAGGAAACCTTTAAAAATCATATGAAATTATCAGAGGCACAAATCAAAATGCCAAAGAGGATATTAGTTCTAAATATAATGAAAATCAAAATCCCCCCCAAATTTCGCAAACAAAGAAATTCGCATTAATCTAATTACGGACAAAGAAACATTACTAGAAAATCTAAAATTAATTCCTTGTTACAGTAACCTAAGTAAAATGAGACTACTAACCTTATTCATAGTCCTTCAAATAGTACGAGTACGTAGTATAAGGGACTAAAATAATTGACAACCTTATACTTCATTTACAGTTCGGAAATGCTATATTAGTTTATAGTAAGTATATATTTTGCATTATTTAAATTTAGGTGTAATTATTGTTACGATTTATCGTTTGGGCTATTAAAAATTATACGCCGCTTCTTGTTTTAAGAATTTATTTACAGCAATTTAACTTAACGATTTAACAAAAACACAAGAACTATTAATACGGAACACAAATTATTTATACACTAACAGGAACTATTTCTAACAACAAATACATTGTGTTTATTTGCACACGACTTAAACACGAATGATTTATATGGCAAGCTTCGCACACTTCAAAGCTAGATTCGGACTGTCCGTTCTTCCGCTGCGCTTGCATATACGAGGGTAAATTGAAAAGTCTCCGGCCTAGACAAGAAAACAAAAGAAAATCATGTAAACAGTAATTTTATTTTTCAACGTAATCCCCGTCAAGTTCAATGCACTTGGTCCACCTATATTCAAGTGCTCTTATTCCATCTCTATAAGCCCTTTCATCCAACTGGTCAAAATAGACATTTGTGGCAGCAATCACATCTTTATCGGACTCGTACTTCTTTCTAGCATAAATTTTTTTAAAGTTGGGAAATAAACTAAAATCTGAGGGGGCTAAGTCCAGGGAGTAGGGGGAATGGGGTACCAATTCAAACCGCAATTCATTAATTTTTTCCATGGAAATAATTGACTTGTGACAGGGGGCATTATCCTGATGATACAGATTTTTTTCTTTGCTAATCCGGGTCATTTTTCTCGATTTTTTTCTTTTAGCTGGTCAAGTAGCTTAGCATAGTATGCCCCGTTGATTGTTTTACCTTTTTTAAGATAATCCACAAAAAGAATACCCTTGGCATGCCAAAAAACTGAAGCCAAAGCTTTTCCAACCGACAAAACTGTTTTGGCCTTTTTCGGAGCAGGTTCTCCTTTGGCAGTCCATTGCTTCGATTGCTGCTTCGTTTCTGGTGTATAGTGGTGAATCCACGTCTCATCCATTGTAATAAATTGTCTCAAAAATCTGCTGGATTGCGTTTAAACAAGTCCAAACACTCCTCCGAAATTGTTTTGCGTGTCAGATTTTGCTCCAGTGTGAGCAGTCGCGGCACCCATCGCGCAGACAACTTTCTCATCCCCAAAACTTCAGTTAGGATATAATATGTCCGCTTTGTTGAAATGCCCATAGTATCTGCTATCTCCATCAACTTCAATCGCCGGTTATTCAAGACAATTTTATGAACTTTTTCGATAATTTCTGTTGTGGTGACTGTTTTTGGTCTTCCTGAACGCGGTGCATCTTCTGTACTCTTGCGACCACGTTTAAAGTCCGCAACCCAAGTTTTAACTGTGGTGTATGAAGGGGAAGATTCGCGTAATGTGCCGTCTAGTTCAGCTTTTATTTCTTTTGGGGCTAAACCCTTAATATGAAAATATTTAATAACTGCACGAATTTCAACTTGCTCCATGCTTACAGCATGCAAAACCTTAGCAACTTTGACAGCCTGTCAAACAATTATTATTTGACAGAAATTTGTGTTATTCTAGAGCCAGACTGATAAATCTTGAAACAATATAACGCCCTAAAAACATTGCGCAAATTTGTATCCTATCTGAGTTAGGCCGGATACTTTTCAATTTATCCTCGTATATCGCCGGGTGATTCCTTCTGGAGGCTTTGCGATATGACTCGACTATTCTAGATGTGCTGACGTGTCGTATCACCGCACGGTCGCGGACGGCATTCTAAAATGCTGATAGCGCTCATTAATCACCGAGGTCGTTCTGGAATGACCTAGAAAGCTGACTAATCTGTCTGTACGCGATGCGGCTCGAATGTCGTTACATTATTAATCAGTTAAATAACTAAAAAAGTCGTAGAGATAGTGTAGCGGAGCCCATAAACTAAGGAATGTCAAAGTCAATTGTGCCTACTGCTGTACGATATACACTAATAAATTCGGGATGCTGCAATTCGAGTTAAAACAGTGGATCTTCAAAATCAATGGTATGGGGGCCGTTAAGAAATTTCGGTAGCGTCTAAGTTGATTAATGTAAGTCGCGCTAAGCGAGCTTTCTAAAAACGAATTTTCATAAACAGCAGTCATTCCATATCAACACAGCACGACTTTCATCTACCCTTTTGGGTCATAAAACAGAGGCAATAAACGGACGAGCATTCGCCTCGACTAACAGTAAACCAGGTGAAAGTGAGAGTCGACCCTGTTGAACAATAGGACCATAAAGTCGAGCTGAGATTCCCCTTCGAGGCGGGAGTTCTTTTAACCCTGCTGGAGAACAGGACCAGAAATTCGAGCAGGGAATTCCTGTTCAAGGCGGAAGATATTTCAACCATCAGCTCGTGCCCGAGTTGTATGCAAATAATAGGGAACCGTCTCTCTTGCATAAGCGATTTGTATATAAGCATGAACACTCTGGGATTCAAGCATTGCATCTCCATCCGCCTTGTGCCACTCTTCTTTAGCTTCTAATTACCAAATCAATATCAACATAGTTGTATATGCTTGTAATTTGTGTTCTAATGTAAGGCTTTTTGGAAATCTTGATGCAGACTATGAAAAACTTTACGATCATGTTATTAATGCACTAGAACAATCCAGAAAGATTTAACATATGAAATAAATTTACAAATCTTTTTATCAAAAAACTAATTGCTAACTACAATAAAACAATAATATTAAATAAAAACCAAGAAAAACTTGAACATGACTTAAAAACTTTTCAGGCAGCAATTCAGAGTAGTATGAACGACATCAGTATATACTTACATTACTTTTCAATCCCAATTGAATTTGGACTGTAAAATTTTAATAACTTTGATAAACAATGTATAGAATGATCAAATATGATTATCATCAAGTATGGCTATGGAATCGTTTCTAAATTATGAATTCAACTATAAGTCACTTAAAAATCAAATGTCAAGTTTGACAGTTAAGTATAAACGTAGTTGCATTCATAAATTAGAAACTATTCCATAGCCATACCTGATGAAAATTATTTTTGATCATACTATACAAAATGCTATAGTATTCTCTAAATCGAATACTCTGCATAATTCAATCATATCAAGTTATTAACTCCGGAAGATGCTCAATACTTAAAAAAACAGTAAAACAGAAATTCCGAAATTCAAAAATCTCACGTACTACTAGTTTTTGGGAACGCAAGTAATTCTTCCTCTTGTGCTTCTAGCCTGTTTCTACTCATTGTCGGATATAGGTCTCCTTAATATTTGTCCATGTTTCTCGATTTTGTGCTACAGCCTGCCAGTTGAATCCTCCTGTTCTCTTGAAACCATAGGCCCATCTCGTTTGAGTTCTACCAATTAGTACAGTAAAATTGTCGGAAAACACCCCGTGAGCTTAAAAAAATTGGCAGCGGCGATTCCTCTTGCCAAACAGCCGCCATCTTGAAAACAATTAAATTTGTTTTGTCTCGCCATCCATTGGTCCCACAGAAAAAGTTATTAAACAAAAAAATTTGGAAATAAAATTCTACACATTTTCGGTCATTGCCGCGATACCAGAAGTTTGTATTGCAAACGGCAGAGGGCGATTAAGTTACCAAAAATCGGTTGTGGGGGTGGTTTTATCTGAAAATTGCGAATGTGAAAGTTGTAGTGCTTGTAAAAATGTGCACAAATCTCATTAATAATGTAATTGATTTAAATAGTCTCCGAGTGACAGCCCTTCAAAGTCCGCGCGGCGTGGGAAATGTATATTCCGGCGCAGCAAAAGTAACCATTTCTCTTTTGCGAGGTAAAATCGTTACGAGACTCAAGTACTTTCAATGTGAATAGGTTTTCAGAACCTACAGAAATTCTACACATTTTTGATCATCCTAACCTTATTACTTATCCTGAGAAATGGAACATGACAAAAGCGAACTGGAACCATTTGGAAGAAACACACGGCTTAACTTTTTCTAAAAACACGAGCATCAATATATTAACAATCACAGCTTCGATAATAAACGCTGCAAAGGTGTCTATACCTGTTAAATAGAGTATAAAGTCTTCAGGGAGGAAAGTGCTGTGGTGGAATAATGCTTGCAAAGTAGCTATAAGAAATAAAAAAAGAGCTCTTAATAGATGACGCCGAGAACCTAATATAGACAACTTGATACAATTAAAAAAATTAAGAGTTATAGCCAGGATAATCATCAGAAATAGCAAAACAGAATTATGGAAACATTACATAGATTCCAAAAGCGCTTCCACAACCAACAAAAAAATTTGAGAGAAAATAAAAAAAAATTTGAAAAGAAAATAGCTTCAGAATACCTGCACTAAACATTGGTAATAGCGTAAGTACGGAACATCGTGAGATAGTAAATCACTTATGTGACACATTCGCTAATATTTAAAGTACATCAAATTACAAAGATAGCTTGCAAGAATATAAACAGCAACTCGAAGCTCAAGGCATTACTATCCCACCTGGTGACAACGAATCATACAATATAGAGTTTACCATGAAGGAATTGAATCGTACACTAGCCCAGTGCAATGATAGTAGTCCTGGACCTGATACAATTCATTACAAAATACTTCAACGCTTGCCTAATCCATCCAAAGTCATCCTGTTGAACTTTTATAACCATATATGGGTATCTAAACGATTTCCTCATTCCTGGAAAACATCCATTGTGTTCACACTGTTGAAACAAGGTAAAGATAAGCTTCTTCCCGAAAGCTACCGTCCTATTTCCCTAACAAGTACCATATGTAAAATAGTAGAACGCATGGTAAGCAACCGTTTACGGTGGTACTTCGAAACGCAGAAATGCATATCATCCCTCCAGAGCGGATTCCGACAAGGTAGATCAACCTTGGACAATAATGTACGTTTGGAAGTCGACATAAAGAATGGATTGGTCACTAAAGAAGCCACTGTTGCAATATTCTTGGACATTCACAAGGTCTATGACACTGTATAGACAAGAAAGATCGCTCTATCTCTTCTTAATTTGGGATTACGAGGAGAAATAGTCCGCTTTATATTGAACTTTCTTATAAATAGAAAGTTTCTCGTAAGGATAAGTAGTACAGACTCTGTAATAGAAGAACAAGAAAATGGCATTCCTCAGGAGTCCGTGCTTAGTGTACTTCTATTTACTATTGCTATAAACGACATTACCACCAATGTAAAAACTCCCATGAGATGTCTCCAGTATGCAGATGAGCCATATACTGTACACACCAAGACATTAAAAATATACAGCAACAGCTACAGATAGCACTAAACCAACTACAGAAATGGAGTGAACTGAACGGCTTCAACCCAAAAAACAAAATTTCTTCAATTTTCGAATAAGCGAACACCAGAAAATCTGGATCTGCAATTAAATGGCCAACAACTGCATTATACAGAAGGGTTCCGTTACCTAGGAATTATCTTTGACAGGAAGTTAAATTGGGTATCGCATATTCAAGATCTTAGAAACAGATGTAGAAGATCATTGGATCTTATGAAAACGGTTTCCTGTAATAACTGGGGTGGAAACCAGAATGTTCTTCTGAAGATGTTCAATGCCTTGATCAGATCCAAACTCGAATACTGTAGTTGTATTATCGGTGGTGCAAACTCGAATTTACTTAAAACTCTAAATACAGTATATAATAACGGTCTAAGAATTGCATCGGGGGCCCATCGAATAAGCCTAGTACTGGGCATCTACAGTATCACCGGCCATTTTCTTCCCGACATAAGAAGAGATCAACAATTATTGAACTATGCTACATCAGTTTAAATTCCTTAAACACAACACACCTAGAATACAATATAGGACATTGTGAGCTGAGATACTGTCACGATTTCCCGATTACCTTCCAATATGCACAGAGGAATCAAAAACAGATACCGGTATTGGGTGTGCAATTGTGTGTGGAAACTTAAAAAAAACCTTTAAACTAAGCAACTACTCGAGTTAAATGATTAAATCGGAAAAACAGCTTTTTAAAAATAAACTTTATTTCGTAATTACAGGTAAAAGCAAAAACCGTCTTAACTCTGTTACAAACAAGCAAAGAATGAATCTAACATTTTACATAATTCGCAATGTGGCAAAGAAATAACGATGAGCTGGGATGTGCCTTATCAGCGTGGCGTCGTGTTCTTGATAAGCAGGTGCACGTAACTCTTCCCTCCTTAAGATGCAAAAATAACGGAGTTGTTTTTTGGATTCTGGCCCATTTCCACTTCTTCAGCTTCATTTTGATTTTCCTTTTTGGCTGCCTTTGGACTTTCCAATGATTTCTTGCATTGTTTTCTAAACGTTAACATGAACAGCACAGTGATTGCGAGAATTAGTAGACCAATCAGGGTGCTAATAATTGGGGTGGTGTTTGCCGGATAGTCGATATGCTTGATTGGTGTTAGTTGTCTTGCGATTTCACTAATTTGGTAAATTTCTTCTATGCCCAGTTTTGTAAAATTTGAAGTCTTGTGTTGCTTCAAAATTTCAAAATGTCCTATGCCAAACTTCGGTAAAATGAGTGGTTTGCCTTGTTGCAATTTAACGTCATTTATAAATTTCTTGCCGTCCACTTGGATTTCGCACAATTTGGGAATCTATTAGGGATGGAAGATTTATGTCTAAATATTGGTCCGATTTGCATTTGGAAAACAGCCTTTCTTGATTTGCAGGAATTATCAACACTTCTTCTTGGGTGACTTGCTTGATGATGGACTCTTCTATAAATATTTCGAGGGCGTGACAGTTTTTCGCTGGATTGCCTTCGAGAAGCCTAAGGGTGCAGTTGTCTTCCACAATGAAGTTTTCAGTGCAATAAAATGTTTCTTCCAGTACCGGGCATTCCTCTTTCTCGAACTGGGCCTTGGAGTTTTTCAGTGCCAAATATCGGTGTTTTGGAATAATAATTTGGTGGGTTTGGATAATTGGATAAAGACGGTAGAAGTCCAGGACTTCGGTTCTTATTATAGGGACGTGTATAGCAAAAACTAATTTAGAGTTTATAAAAGTTACTTGCGTTCCCAAAAATTGGTAGTACGCGAGGAGATTTTTGAATTTCGGAATTTCTGTTTTACTGTATATTTTTTCTAAGTAATTGAGCATCTCTCGGAGTTCATAACTTGATATTATTGAGTTATGCAGGGTATTCAATTTCGAGAATACTATAGCATTTTCTATATTGTCTATGAAAGTTATTAAAATTTGACAGTCTAAATTCAATTGAGAGATTGTGCCTTGAAAAGTAATGTAAGTACTGAGGTCATTAATAGTGTTCTGAACTGCTGCCTGGAAAGTTTTTAAGTCATTTTCAAGTTTTTCTTGGTTTTTATTTAATATTATTATTGTTTTATTGTAGTTGGCAATTAGTTTTTTGGATAAAGAAATTTGTAAATTTATTTCATGCGTTAAGTCCTTCTGATTTTGTTCTAGTACATTAATAGCGTGATCATAACGTTTTTCGTCGTCTGCATCAAGATTGCCAAAAAGCCACTTATTAATTTTGCCTATGCCATTAATTGCGCCTCTTTTATTTCGAATATGAGGGTGCAGATTTTCGAATTTCTGTTGAGTTGTTTGAATTAAATATTCTGATCTGAGTAACATGCCTTCGGCTAAGCCGTGATAGGATATAGGGTTTGTAATATTTACTTTGCTTATACTATCTCTAACTACGAAAAATTGTTTCTTTAAGTTATTTAACTGATTAATAATTACGTTTAAATCTAAGTAATGCAAAAATGTGTGCTTACTATAAACTAATCTAGCATTTCCTAACTGTATAGGAAGTATAGGGTTGTCAATTGTTTTGATTTTAATATCCTCATCTATACTACGTACTCGTAATATTTGAAGGACCAGGAATAAGGTTAGTAGCCTCATTTCGCTTAGGTTCCTGTAACAAGGAATTAATTTTAGGTTTTCTAGCAATATTTTTATGGTATGTTCCTTTGTCCGTGATTAACTTAATGTCAGTTTCTTCTAGTATTTTAGCCTTTTTAAATTTTGGTAACTTTTTATCTCGAAATTTTGTTTTCAAATATGCAACTTTTTGATTTGCGAAATTTGGAGGAGCATTTCGATTTTCATTGTGTTTGGAAATAATATTTTCTTTGGCATTTTCATTAGCGTCTTTGATTTTTTCATATAATTTGTTGGATGTTTCTTTATGGTCCTGAATGTAGTCTGATACAATAACATGATCATTTAAATCAAAGGGATTGGTATTATTGATGTGACCTTTTATAACTTCGAACGGGGTGAATTTTGTGACACTGTGAATTGCATTATTGTAACCTAATATAGCTCGCTTCATAAGCTGGTTTGAATTGAGATTTTTGTGATCTTCTTTTAAACAACGAAAATGTTCAATTAGAGTGGAATGAAATCGCTCCACTGGGGAGTTTGAATTACTGTTTTTTGGAGTTGTGTAGTGGAGTTCTATACGATGCAATTTACAGAAATTTTCTAGATCTTGATTCTTAAATTCTGTACCACAGTCAGTCGTTATTTTTTGAGGTAAACCGTGGTGTGAGATGAAATTTAAGAAATTTTCCACTACTGCTATGCCTGTGACAGAGTCTAATTGATACGCTTGACCGTAGCGTGAAAATGCGTCAATAATAGTCAAATAACTTTCGTTGGCTATTTTAAAAGTGTCTACATGAATGTGTTCGAAGGGCTTAGAAGTTGTTGGAGTAAGATTAAATTTAATTACTGGAGGATTTCGATCGTATTTGTTTTTTAAACAGGTTTCACAGTTGTTAACATAATATTCGATATCTTGTGCCATTTTCGGACAATAATATCTTGAAGTTAAAGACATTTTGATTTCATTTATTCCTCTATGACAGGATTTGCTAATATGATAGTATTCAAGTTTTTGTTTTTGTTCTTCTAGCGTTTCTACATCTGTAAGAAATTTAGTACAGTGAATAAACTTAAAAGACGAATTTTTAAATATTTCTTGCACGGTTAGAGCAAAAATTTTGAGTAATGACGAATGCTGAAAGTAAGCGGCCGGCATATATTTGCTTAGGATCTATGTACTCTTATATTTAACGTTAATTTTCGGCAACGTTATGTAGAACCTTGAATTTTCAAAAATTACCTTTTTTCGACATTGTCGATGTCGCCGTTTGTTATAAACAATTGATTTTTATATGTGTTTAAAGACCGTTCTGTTATGGGTATAGTACAAATAGGGTTTTCTTGAGATGTATGTACTGTTTCTAGATCAGTTTCGTCGTTTTGCTGTGTTATTACAGGGGGTTTAATTTGGATATCAGAAATTACGTTAACCTTGGGATGATTTTCACCTAATGATTCCAGTATTTCGGAAATAGTATCATTATCCAAATATGGAATTGGTTGGTTTTCGTTTAGTGCTTCTTGAAATACTTGATCGATATCTCCTAGATTATTGTCAATAGAAGAAGTTTCTAAAGGGTTAAAATTAAAATCTGGTGGATTGAAAAGTTTATCAATATTGCGTTCGTTAACTAAAATTTCTCCATTATACACAGTAACTGGGAGATTCTTAATCAATTTCTCCTCGGGATTTACCGAAAACGAAAAATTAACATCAACGGGTTGTCGAAATTTAAACGGAATTTGCACATGCGGCCCTATTAATTTTTTGTTAACTAAATCAATATTAAGATTCATTCGAATAAGATCTTCTAAGCCTATTACTCCATTGAAGTAATCGTGAAAATCAAATAAAATGAAATCAATTTCGTGGTCGCTATGGAATTCCGAAAATGCTGGTATCATTGCCTGATATTTAACATTTTTGCTCCCAATAGCTGTTTTTATTACGGTATTAGCGTGATAAATTGTTTGCGGATAAAAATATTCTACTACAGATGGTTTAATAATTGATCTAGAACTACCTGTATCAATCAATAATTTTAATTTTGGGTTTTCAATTTCTACGTAAGGTAACGCATTATGGGAAGAGATATTTATTTCTGCTAGGTTTGTTTTTTGTGTTCGGCAGTCTAAGAGAAAATTTTCAGTTCCATTGGTATCCGATTCAATCTTACTTCCGTAGTATTGTACATTATTGTAATCGTTTTCGCAAATTTGATACTGATTCTCTAAAGGGTAATTTTGTGCCTCATCATAATTAAAAGTTTCTGAGTCAAAAATATTCCAAGAATCTACATTCTCGCTATCGCATTCATTTGAGTGTAATTCCTCGAAAATAAAGTTTGCTCGTTGTTGGTTAGGGTGTCTTTGAAAATCGTTTTGAGAATTTTGATTCCAAAACTGCGGTTTATTAAATTGTTGCGTAGGGGATCTTTTCGAAAACGTTGTTGGATGTCTCGATGTCGTTGACATGGGCTCCGGTTTAGGCAATTGGTTTGTTGGAATTTGGTTTGGTCTAAACACATTACGAGGTGGACCAAAAACTTCCCGATTAGTGGGGTATCTTCTAGGAGGTTGTTGTTTGGGTTGAATATTTATAGGCTGATTGGTCCATACTGGCTTTACTGAGGAATTTTGGTTTTGCAAATTTTGAGGGACATTAAAGTGTGATTGTGTGCATTCGGTTGAGAGTATGAAGCATTGTTTTGAATGTTCGTTGGGTACACATTTCTATTACTGCCAAAATTAATTTTGAAGTTTTGTTTACTGTTATCGCTTAAACTACCGTGAAGTCTTTCAAAATTCTCAAATTCATTAACGTATGCCATGGCATCTTCTAAAGAAGCTGTTTTTTTAAATGCATGTTATTTTTTAAAATACCAGTGCAACCTGCAATAAACGTATCAAGTGCAATTTTATCATAATGATTGATTCGACATAATTTTTCTGATTCACTAAGTTTAACATCTTTGCTTGTTCTTTGTGCAACGTTGCTTCTTAGTAATTGGAGACGGCTACCGAAATTTAGTAAATGTTTATCTTTATACGGCCTATTTCTGGTTAATTCCTGCACTAAGCAATTCAAATCCCTACGGTCCGAAAAACACTGCACTAAAGCATCTTTTAAACTCGACCAGGTATTCAATTCTACTCTATTACCTACCATTGCTTCAGCCCTACCAATTAACTTTTCTTGGATGCATTCGAAAATGTGTTGATCAAGTTCTGGGTCTTTAAATTTCCTATAACTTGCAATTAAACTTTCGCAGCGCGTGATAAATTTATTCAAAGTATCGCTGTCGCCATCAAAAGGTTTGATAATTTCTATTTTAGACTTAAAAAGATTCCAGTTCACTTGAGCCGGTTGGTTTGGTTGATTAGTTTGATTAGTATTCGTCATATTTAATGCTGTATTATTCTCACTATTAGAATAACCTGCCTCAATTTGAACAATGTCAGAACTTGTTGGATTTTCTTGAAACGTAAGGTTATTTAACTGATCCAACAGCTCGTCAATTTCAATCATAAAGAATATTTTATCGATAATAATTATAATTACTTTTTATTTGTTAAATATTAAACGAACGTTTTATTCAAAAATATCCTCTTAAATACTAAACGGTCTGCAATAGACTGTACACTACCCTATCTTCCCCAAAGTCCTTAAACAGAGGGTCTGGGAAAGGCAAAAAGGAATTTGGCACCTACTTGGTTTGTAGACCTTCGTGTTCCTTTTCCGATCCTTTGCTGCTCACAGAGATGCTGTTTCCGATGTCCTCGAAGGATCTACGCTGAAGGGGTTGAAACTCCAAAGTCGCGAAAAGTCTCTAATTTTCCGACACGATGCGAAAGAGATTTTCCACAACCGCGCACTATCCTACCGACTGCGCCAGCTAAATGATTAAATCGGAAAAATAGCTTTTTAAAAATAAACTTTATTTCGTAATTACAGGTAAAAGCAAAAACCGTCTTAACTCTGTTACAAACAAGCAAAGAATGAATCTAACATTTTACATAATTCGCAATGTGGCAAAGAGATAACGATGAGCTGGGATGTGCCTTATCAGCGTGGCGTCGTGTTCTTGATAAGCAGGTGCACGTAACTTGCATTTGTTGCGTCTCTGATTGCGTTTTTAATATTTGACCATTTGCTTTTAATGTTGTTATCAACAGTAATATCCCAAGTGCATTAAAATAGCCGATTAAATTTTGACGTTTTCTGTCAGAATGTTTTGCTAAGAAATTTGTGAAATAAATTTGCCGCTCAACAAGAATCCCGAGTGTGTAGCACGAGGGATTTTGGGGCGGAAAATTTACGAGATATATTTCTTCAGAGCAAAACATTCTGACAGAAAATCGTCAAAATTTATTCAGGCTAGTTTACATGCACGCGGGATGTTCGGCGTGATTATTTCCTGAATAAATAGATAAAATTCAGTCGGTGAAGCACCTTTAATAATCATGTTAAAATTATGCACAAGCGATTAAATTTTGACACATATTTAACCGCGGTTAAATTTTGACGTTTGAATTTTTGTCATTGTTAAACTGACAGAAACCATAGTGATGACGCATTATTATGGATATAAGGGAAATAATCTAAATTAAAGTTGATATTACTTAGAAATGAATTTATTGCACGATAATCTGCTTTATAATATTTTTTTTCGATGAGTTAGCTTTTGTTCGTCGTAGTATGCTAATTTCAGTTGTTGTTGTGATGGTCTATGATGTTACCAATGGGTTGTTCGTAATTAACGGTTGTTACGAGTTTTCTGTCGATTGTCAATACAAGATCTAACAGGGATGGAATCTGGCCAAGTTTGTATCTCGTTGGGTTTTGGACGAGTTGGTACAATGGTAAGCTATTATACATATTCACAAAAACACCTAATTGACTTGTTGAATTTGAGTAAATAATGCCAATGTTTGATCAATTTATACTAGTCCAGTCAACGAAGGAAAAATAGGGGAAATAATTAGAGATCAATAAAAAAACCAATTAGGGTAGGCTGTGATATGTGTTATACGTTTGGCAGTATTGAAGTGTATTGTCAGTCTATGTCAAATTCGAGATTTGCAGGTTAAGTTTTACGCCAGTCTGTGTCAAACAACAAACAAAACCTAACTTACTAATCTCGAATTTGACATAGACTGACAATACACTTCAGTACTGCCAAACGTATAACACATATCACAGCCTACCCTAATTGGTTTTTTATTGATCTCTTGTTATTTGTAAAGGTCCTCAATAGTTTCAATCTTGACATTTTTGTTAATAGTGTTTCTTATTTCGTTCCATTTGTTTTCATTCCTTAAGTAACTGATCCTTCTTTCTCTTAAGTTTCTAATTTATTTCTTCCTTTTAACTTTCTCAAAACTTTTTCTTTCAAAATTTTCATGCTCAATTTTCACAATTAATGACCTTTTTAAATATTATGCAAAATTATGCAAACAATGAAAAACTCCTTAAAGGGAAATAATTTAAAAGTGTGTTACTGGAACGTGATGAAACTTATGTACCGGTAAGGATCAATAACCACAAATACCTCAAAAATAAAATAATATATCCTAAACTCAGAGATAAAGGTAGTTTATTATCTCGAATATCTTCAGATTCCATAGATCACAGACTAGTGTATTTCATTAATTCAAGTCGGTTTCTGATTTCCATTTAAAATTCTCATTTATTTCTGACATATGATATGTTAAGAGCGTTAGCATTACAAAAAGCTAATTTAATATACACATTATAAAGAACTGTGCCGCACAATATCGAACAAAACCTCCGCGAACTGCAGTTTGTCAACCGTTTGCACGGTTTAAACCTTTGACTACAATAATAGATATTGACTTTAACACAGCTTTTTGCTAGGGAAAGTCTCCCAAATTCCCTAAACGCTGCGGTGCAACATCAGAACGTTTGTTTACCTCACCGAACATTTTATTTAGTTTCAGTTGACCTTTCAATTTAGCGCTGATCGTAGCATTGGATTAATAAATTACCATACTAAATTGGATTTCGCGTGGTAGTCTAGACATTTTATACCGCTGAGTTTAACTGAACAGTCACGGTTTGCTCTCCCGTGTTTGCTAACATGGGAAATTCTGCGATGTTATTCGATTAATAAATAATTCCCACGCTCCATGAAAATTCTACTTTATTAACTAAAATGCAAGTCTTGCGAAAATAAGGGGAGGGCATCAAGGGTGCCGCAGCGATGTTCTGTACATTTTACACAACGCATATTGTTTACAGACTAAAGCAAGCATTTCTATTTCGCACAAAGAAAGACCGAATTGCGAAGAGTGATTTGGGACACTAAGCCCACAAAGGGTCGTGTATCTACTGGGAAATTTCTAAACGAATATGAAGAGCACTCCAGTTGCTTGAAACTTGGAAAGCTCTTGTAAACTGTTTAAAACAGCTGGAGTTCATTCCACTTTATTTTTCAGAAATTTCCAGACGATTTTATTAAAACACCACAATCTAAAATTAGGCAACAAATTTCTTTTTTGCAAGCAATGGGCCAAGTAAGCATTGTTTTAAATAGTTCTATGTTTCTCACATTATAATTGTTCGCTGCTTTTTCTAATTGTTTGCCTTTGCAGATTTTGTTTGGTAAATACAATAATACCATCTGTGTATAGCATATTTTAATTGCCATGTCACAATCTGACATTATTTGGTATATAATATCTCTGAAATATACAAATGTAATTAATATTTACAGAATATTGTATGAGCTTTGATGTTTGCGTGAAATATGAGGCTTGTCAGAACTATTCTTTTCAACTGCATTTTTTACAATTAGTTCCCAATTTTTTCTTATATTTTTAGTTTTTTAATCAAAATTATGTTGATGGCTAAATAATTTCATCTAAAACTTTAAAATGTTTTATAGATTCGTTCTAAAACAGTTTTCAGTACCACCGGGTAACTCTAAGACGCTCATATTAAAGCTATACGTGGCTTTACTTCTGAAATATCTTTTAATTTCATTCATTTTTGACATTTGACATTTGGTATTACTCAAGATGTCCAGTTAAATGTTCTCCCACTAAATAATTAAGAATATATAGGAGGTGAGTAATAAGTATGGTCATTAAATTTAAGGGTAATTAGAAGAAATCAAACAGAACAACTTGCAGAATAAACTCTACATTATGGCCTTAGACACGTATCATTAATGAAGGGTCAGTTAATGTAGTCTTATCTGATTAACCTTGCTACCAACAGCAAATACTAAGCAAGACTCAAACTCAAGCCAAAGCATCTCCATAACTCTTACCATCTTCAAATTGTACCAAACGATCGTTCACGCTACATGGAGATATCGCATGGCCGACTAGCTGCAGTGGAAACGGCGTGCAGGTCTTCATTTTTTATTATTAGTAAAAGGTATTAAAAATTACCAGGGGACGCCAAAGAGTCTTTATGCAACCGATAAATCGATTAGCTTGCCACTAAGGTACCATCCGACTTGTTACGACCTAAAACAGATTTGAAAACGAAACAATAACTCAATAGCTTACATTATCCAAACACAAAAAGTTAATAAGCATGAAAAAGGTTAATATTAGTTAACGATAATACAGAATGTTACACAATTTATAAATCAGCACTCGTATAGCTCTGAGGGCAGTCTTTATATCATGGGTTCTATTTTAACTAACGGCAAATTACACGGAAGTAGTAAACAAGCACAATATGAGACACTAATAGACCAGTTCGAGATGATGCCTCAAGCTAGCAAATCGTAGCATGCTAAATTACAACGCTGGCGTAAGAAAGCAACAAAAGTATGCTAATTACGGCCCTACTGTGATGTTGCAGGCAAGTAACTTATAGCATGCCACCGCATACATAAGAGTTCAACGTATTTCAGTAAATGTATCAGTAATTTCTAGCTAAGTCGAAGATGATGCCAAGAATGTCGGTAGATTTAGGTTTACAGAGCAAGAACAATGATACAAATTAGGTTAACCTTGCTTAACATGAGATCGTGAGTTGATGCTCTCAGAGCCGCAAGGTGGCGTTAACGAAGCGAGATGTAGCGAGCAATTGTAATATCGAAAAAACTGAAGCGAAACCGCAATCAGGAACTCTTGGAAAACGGAAGCAATGGATACAAATTCGACTACCCAATTAGTAGCCTATACTAGCTGCTTATAATTTAACGACTCCAAATTGGCTCTTCAGTTTACATCTGCAAGATGAAATCACGGCGCCAGAAAAATCCGCAATCAAATGCAATGGGTAATTACCACCCAAATATATTTGACAAATCAACAATACAACCCTGCTGTAGCGCGACTGACGTAGGACACAATTCTTGCCCTCTAAATCACTAGCCTTAAACTAAGGCAAAGGTTAATATAAAGTATACACGTGAGATTTAGTAAAAGGCGCTAGTAGAAGAGAGCGAGGCAGAGAAAGCATTGCTGCAGATGCAGGAAAGACAAATGAATACTGCTTTTATAGTTACGCTTCACAACGGATCGCTAATCTGAGGTCAGCTCTTCAAGGACGACCAAAACCAATTCACAATTCTCGAATTACGGCGTTCAGACAGGGGTGTACAAACATATAAAGGAAACGGGACCATATAAAAAAGCTGAAATGCTTTACGCTAATTAAACATAACAACCTAATAAAGGTATTTGTGTTAGCCAGTGGTTCTAGACCATATTTTATAAGTGATTAATTTCTAGTGCAAATCAGTATACACCCAGTTAATACGAGTACTAGTATATTTATGAATAACCCTGTATATGAACGTTTCTAAAAAAAAAATTATCCCCGTTTTCAATGAAACCGAAAGTAATAAAATTAATGCTAAGATTATCAGATTTAATTAGTGGTAAAACGGAAACTAACTTTCAATCCATTCCTTAACTAATCATGATCGGATTCTTGTTTTGATTTTTAAGAATCGATAACAACTTAGGACGAAAAGTATTCATTCTTGTTGAGTAAAATATACACTGTCTAATTAAAGTCGATTATTTCGATAGAATCTTGGTGTTCTGCCAATATATTTTGTGGCTGCTGTTTAAGACATGTTCTGCAATTTAAAATTTTTTATATGATATTTTTTCACTAAATGTTTCTGTTCTTTAAGTGTATATCTAAAGGTCTGTATGTGTCACCCATGTAATATTGCTCGAATTGACAGGGATTGCTACATATCTTCAATTACTTGAATGTTGCCCTTCGTTGAATAGATCTTCTACAAATCGACCGCAAGGTATTTATTGTTTTTAGTATCGCCCTAACTTTCAACCTATTTTCAATTCGCGTAATTTTGCGAAACATGCCTAAAGTACAGTGAATAGGACACTTGGTAAGGATGCCTCCAAAGGACATTAGCCTGCGAGTGTTTACAACAGCCAACCGATTACGGCGCGACCAAAGGGAAGGTCACGTATAAAATGAGTTGATAATGTTTTCAGAAACATACAAAATCTGAATGTAAGAAATTGAAGGGAGATCGCAAAAAGCATAGTAAATTGGAACACGATAGTTCAGTCCCCAGCAGGCCCACGTACGCTTAAAGTACGTCGAAAAGACGTTTACATAGTTAAAAAGACGTCATTCGTTGAAAACTAAACGTTAAATTTTAGTCCAATAATTATAACGGGTGTTCATAAACAGTCGTCATCCCAGTTGCTTTGAAAAACAAAATGTTATGTCTTTGATTAATTCGTGCAACACAATGAAACGTCACTGAGTACTGTCATAGCGCATTTTTTCTCAATTTTAATAGACATACGTTTCTGAAGTCAAAACCTACTGGGATGACGACTGTTTATGAACACCCGTTAGTATATTACATTACAAGGCATGAAAGTGATACTTTCCAGATGAGGAAGCTTGTTGAAGAATACAAGGACTTCTTCAAAGCCCCCGAATCAAGCATAGACACTTTCATGCAGTGTAATGTATTTTTTTTCTGAAACCCCTCTTTAAAAATTTAAAAATAGAATTCTATTTCATCAAGGCGCATGGTGAAGGGGACCGGTCACCTAGGTAAAGTAATGTAAAAATGACTGGTCTTGCAAAAACTCAAAAGTGACTAGTTTTGCAGAGTGACACTTTCAAGACCAAACTAAGTCTTGACATCGCCCGCTTTCTTGGCAATTTCATGAAAACATCATTTTCTCAACTTGAATTAGATATTGATTTTTAATAACTTATTGTACTTCTTACCTAATTATTCCGTTTATTAAACGTGTAGTTAATATTAAGCAGCAGTTAATGTAAAACGTAGATTTTAAGTTTATGAAAACAAGAAAATTTTACATTTTCCACATTACGTTAAAATTACGTTAATATAAAACACCTTTTAGATTAGTAGTCGACTTTTAACGTCTATATAGCTCTGTTACAACAACGTGATAATAACATTTTAACATTACGTTTTGATGTCGTTGATTTTAAGTGTATTTTAGACGAGCGGTTAATGCTAAACGTTGACATAACGTTCACAAAGAGACTAAAGCTGTACCCTTCTTCAGCACGTACTCAGCACGCATAGCAGGCGCAACGTCAGTTGCTCATATGATAGTGTCCACCAATTGAAACACGTTTGCTACCACACCACAGTTTAATGTTACAGTATGCTGACAAGCCGTTCTCTCCCTTTGTTTAGCGATCTGGATTCACTGTTTAGGTCGCCATTTGTGTCGCCAATAAAATCGGAAAATCTGTGAGTCAGAACGTTGTGTGTTTATTATTCCAGTTTGGCACAAAGCTAGCAGAATTGCGTTAGATGAATATGAGGTAGGTAGTACGTCCCATATTCCACTAAGCTAAATTTTTTCCTATATAAGGTACAACGGCTTTGGGTGGTACTACATTGTGTTGAAGCAATTACCCGATCTGTTCGGTATCTAGTTTATTCAATAAAGTCGACGTTTTATTCAGATGGGCTGGGCGAGAGTATTCAGAAGAAAAATGTTGTTCTCTGTAGTTAATAGTTGACCTAAATAATATATAAATTTTGTATCCATTAAAACGTAATTTCAACGTAAAAAGCAAATTGAAGCTGTGGTTGAAACGTAACGTGGTTTTAACGTTAACACTTAACTAAATAACAACGTTAATAAAACATCGTTTTAACGTATAACGCACGTAGATTTTCTGTTGAAAAGGTAAGGACGTTACAACGTTAAAGCCAGTTACAGACTTACGTCATGTGCATGCCCACGCGCGTGTGCGGTTGAAACCATAATACTTATTTGGAATGAGCATTTCAAAAAGTCTGTCACCGTACAGTTTTGATGCACGGGGAAACTTCTTTGTGTGTGGTGCAAAACTGTACGTTTAACACAGTTTTGTCCAGTGTCGTGTCCAAATAATATTTTTCATCAGTATGGTTACCGCACTTTTCTTCTTCACAATGCAAACGCAGGCCACAGCCATCAAACAAAGTTCCTACTTTGATAAATCCGACGACATTTTGTATCCACCGTCAACTTAAAACTGTGGAAAAGACACTACGTATGTGACACTAAACAAAGTACACGCATTTTTTTAAATTTATTTATGCTGCGACCAACAGTTACACGAACGAAACCAATTACAGGTCACAGCATATCACGTGTATAATGTATGTAGCATGTGTTGTGTGTGGTCAGGTTCCGCTTTCCCATAGACCAGTCTTACGGGAAGAGCGCCGTTAATTATATCCCAACGGCGAATGGCCGTTAATTCTATCCCAACGGCGAATGGCCGTTAATTCTATCCCAACGGCGAATGGCGACCGGGCTCGATACCGATCCAATGGACTGCGAAAAAATTCCGCCTGCCCATGGATTCGAACCGAGGACTTTCTTATTGCAAGCCTGGCGCCCTTATCACTGCGCCACGCGGTACTTATACTTTACACGGGTTTGCGTGCACATTCAAAACTGCTCACGCTAGTCTTTGCATTTGTGGCTTGCTTAACATATCGGTGAAAATTGTGCAATAACATGACGTTTAAAAGACGTCGAACTGGCAACAAAACGTAAAAAACACGTTAAATAGTCATTAACATATTTAGTTTGGTCATGATTTCAACGTTAAAAGATCGTCATAAGCTGACGCAGAATCAACCACGTAGCGTTGAAAAACTGGTTAATTTTCCGACACTTTGACGTTAACGCTTGATCCAAAGTTATGTTTCAACGTTAGTTCAATGTATCTGTGCACAGTGGGTCGGTGAAGACGCACGATGAGTGGTAAAAATCAAGGTGATGATGATGCATGAAATATAAGTTATAACTACAGTGTTATATTTTTGACTGTTTTAAGAAATCCGTTATATTTTAAAACAGTTATAGTAGATTCATTCTCCTTTTACGATAAATGAAGTATTGGATTCGCCCCAAAAATTCGAAATTAAGTTTTCAACAGATCTTCACGTTTTAGAGTCTCCTGAACCCAAAAAACATGTTTTTGTTTATTAGTCTGTCTGCCTGTCTGTGTGTCTGTCTGTGTGCCTGTGAGCAGAATATCTCAAAATCAAAAAGAGGTATGGCGTTGAATCTTCATATATAAGTTTTGTGTACTATCGATTCGACAGCAAGCTTTTTAAAAAAATCACATAACCGGAAGTATGGGTTTACTCTTCTGATTTTTCAGTGTTCTTCAATTTTTTCAAAAACGGCCTAACTTTTTTTTGAAACTCTACATTCAAATTGCAAAGATATCATCAACATACTTCCACCAATTAATTGGTTTGTGTACACGTAACTATTTTGTTGTTACAGTATTTTATAAGAATATTACTAACAATATGAAATAAAGGAAAAATCTATTGTCAGCCGAAAATTTTGTTCATAACCTTTATTGTGTAATTGAAGGTATGCCATTTTAATAGCTAGTGTTAGAAGTTTCATAATTGTGTCGACGTTCGAAGTTGTTCATTGTGTAAACTCTTTTCGTTTCGAAGTCCTTGGTTCAAGAAGTTGAGTGTTTTGACTACTAGAACGTTAATAAATAAACCTAATATATCATAACTAACCATTAAGGATTTGGCATTTAGGTATCTAGATTTTCCAGAAAATGTTATGTATTTTTATATTTTTAATGTACGGGTTTGTATTTCCTGGTAGAACCTTAGCCTTTTTGAGTAAATAACTCTTAGCGTCTATCTTTAGAAGTACGTGAATTTATATTTATGTTTGTAAAGTGCTTTGTATAGTTTTGTTTCTATAGTCTCTATTGGATCTTTCTTTAATTCAATACAAGTTTCTCACTGGCAAGTGTCATAAGTTTTTCATTATATGAGTTTGTGTCATGTATTACAGTGGCCTTACCGTTGTGTACAGATATTTTTGATTGTGTTGTCTTGTTGTAACATATTACTGATTATTATTCTCCTTTGTATATGTTTTGTCTACTTGTACAATATAGCTCGTAAAATGTTGCTCATAATTTTGTACTCATACACATACACTAAAACTACACTATAGCAAACCTCCACTGCTGTGGTCATAGTCAGTCAGTCAATAGGTTCACCATCTGACAGTTTAGCTAAATATTTACTGAAAATATTTAACCTTCTATCATGTAATATAGACTCATACATTAAAAACACTAAACATTTCCTAGAGAAACTTAAAGAGCAATCATAAACACCAAACACACACTTACTGATGAATTTTCATGTAGTTAGCCTCTTCACCAATGTTTTAGTAGACAAAATAGGCTTCGAAGCGATAACATTGTACAGAACGAACAACAATATATTACTTTTAACGTATTCGTTAAGGCAACATACCTTCAATTAGATGGATTTTGAATTTAAAAACAACATATCGTGATGGAAATGGGTTTTTACTTATCGCCCACTGTGTGTCTACACATAGACAACCAAATCAAAAGGGGGGAAGGGGGAGTAAAAATATAAGAACATAATCAGCTACCCTTTTTTGGTCGATTTTTACAAAAACTTAAACTGTTCAACAAGAAACAACATTTGCGAATTACTATATCAGAGCCACATCTAGGTCATTAATAGAGAATTCAAAATTACAGAAAATGCCTGGTACAACAATCACGAAATACATTAGCATAAAGATTTTATCTAAAGGATTAATAAGCGTAAAAATAAAGATACCGGGTATATTCTACTTACAAATAAGGAATGCGTTTTGTTTTATTATGTGGTCTTAGCTATTGATTCTTAACCATGAAATCAAGTACCTACCTGGCTGCCAATCTATTTAGATTTAGAATAAATTAATGTTTTTTGTTATAGTTATGATAAAATAGTCTACGCCTACGCTCTGTATTTAATTATAGAAGAGAAACGAATGTATTGTTTAGCAGAAATTTCCAAGGTATTCTCTATTATGCTGTAAAACTGGCAAGTTTTGAGCAATATCTGTCGATATAGTATTTTGTAGCCCAGCTACTACTACCCTCCGACATCCGAACTAGTTTTACTTATGTCAATCATCGAAATGGATCAGAGGTGGTGAAAATTAAAAAGCTGAAACTACTTTATTAACAGGTATACGTCGAAACACAAGATATAATCAACAAAACTAAATGTCACCCTAAACAAGCGCAACTGTAGAAACAATTCATGCTGTCGATTTTCCGGGGTTGTAAATCGGTTATCTCCATCAAATTGCATTAATCTAAGGTCACAATTTTCCATAAATAGCGTAGTAGCAATTATCATAAGTATCTGAAAGAATCAAAGAATTATATACTAGAAACTCGGCGTCAGATGTTGAAGGATTAAAGCAATCTGTATAGATTTTACCACCCTATTAAACAGCTACTACTTGTGACTCTTTCGAAAAAGAATTGGATTTCTAGCAGTTTGCGTTTTGTAAGTGTAAGTAACTTTAAAAATGCATTCCACTATTAATATACTTTTTCCCGCTGCTGATCATGTAAGTTAGTGATACAGCCTTAGTAACAAAACGTGTAAGTCGATGATTATATTTGTTTACTGCTTTTTCTTGACAACGGAACTTAATATTATTATTAAGTTCCTAGGATAATAAAATTAGCAAAGCAAGATGCAGATTTAGACGTTTTGTTTATAAATTGCAAGTGTTTATGTGACATGTGACACTCACAACTCACGAAAACTAATACTGGTGACAGGTGACTAACCAAACGATTTTTTCAAAAATCTAAAAAAATTTCGATAAGCAGCAGGAAAGATATAATAAGATAACTCGGAATGTATCGCCTATTAACATTTTCGGCTGGCAACAAGTCGCGGCTTCGTCTTGGCTTGTACTTGCCTACCTCAAATGTTAATAGGGCTTTACATTCCTTGTTACTTAAATAGCTATTTACTATAGTACGACAATAAACAAATCACTTAATTGTTAAAGTTTTTTCAGTTTGAACAGTTCCTAACGTTACCTTACCTAGAAAAATATTCGATAGCTACTTAATATTACATTGTAGATCTGATCTGTAAATATCCTCTTCCTTGACAGTTGAGTATTGATTTACGTTCCTTTCAAAAGATAAGGTTCAGTATTCACGTACTTACTGATATTTTTATGGCATTTTTTCGTAACCATATTAATCTGTTCCGTATTGATCGCCGTCACAAGCTCACTGTGGTGCTGCGTTTTCCTCACAGGCTAAAATGCGTTAATCACTATTTTTGAGCTTTTATTTGTAATAGTTGGAGATTCTTCACCTAAGCTGTTGATGTAACTCCCAGCTCCATACTGTTAAACCCTACACATGTAATTTTCAACGACGTAGACTAGTGTTTCTCACCTTATGGGTGGCCAAGCTATTATTTATATGTCGGCCATCATTTCTAAAAAAATAGTTTTACTTAATAAATACCTGTTACGGTCCGAAGGTGTTACTTGAAATTTCCTTTAGATTTTACTAATTTATGATTTTGCGTTGGCGCTCCTTTCTTTCGAAAACTTTCAATACGCAGCTTTAGTGTGGGACTATTTTCCTGCCTTAATTCCGTTTTGGAAATGTCTAGATTCTATATTTTATTTTTAAAACTATGCGGCGTGTTCGGAGGCCTTTCTTTTGGCAACGATTTGAGTGGATTTTTTTCTGAAGAAGTCGTCCAGAATGTGGAACAGATTTGGTCTTATTGCTTCAGTAAATTGCTATACTCATCAGGTTACCTCATGATGCAATAGTATTTCAGAAGTAAAACATTCCCTTCTCTCTTTCCCTGTTCGTCGTGTTTAGGATTTTGTGTTTCTGCGCCGATAATTTTACAGGGCCTCACCGTGCTACCTGTCTAAACCCATGAATGCGTGAAGTAATTTTACCCTGCTGCCCTGCCTGTCTGCTGCATTGCAGAAATGCGACTGGAAGAGGCAGAAATTCCTGTGATCACTCCCATTATGGAGATTTCTGATCGTCGAACTTTGTTTAGTAGTTTTTATAGTAATTTTCTAGCATGTCAATAACCATATGTTGTTTCTCAAAATCACTTCCTTTACTTTAAACTGAGCTGATTTGTTTATGAAGAATAGCAACGTGCAATTTTACTGGTATGCTTGTGCCACCCGGCGATTATGCGAAGCATTTTTTTGTTTCTTGATGAGATAATTTGGTATGTTACCTATATCAGCGTTCATTCTGTAAATATTTTTGTGCGGCGCGATAGTGATTATGCCATTTGAATAGTTTTTCCCTTGCTGGAGTTCGTTTCAATTAGGCTTTCTTGTTACTTCGTTCAATCGATCCCTTACGCTCTTATAAATCAGACCTTTTTGCTTGCACAATCCCCATATTAAATTCTGGACTCATTTTGCATTCATAAACCTGGTGTTATTAATATATTTCGGTGCATTAAGGTCGTCGTTTTGAATAAGTGTATTGTTGACGTTTGACATCAACTGTTATTAATTTTCTTGGGTACTTATCCCTTTTGTAACCTGGTCTCCCATCGTAACTCGACTACTGTGTGATTCAGCGGAAGTGCCGCGTAAGTTGTTCCTTATTATTGGATTACTATTGCTTATTGTTATAACGTGTATAACGTGTGTCTACAAAATGTCGTACGGCACACGCAACTACAATACGGCTTCAGGATTTACGAGTTATCACAAAACTGTATAATTTCTCAATATGGAGACACTTCTATTATTAATTGTCTAGATTTGACCACCGCCATTTTTTTCTTTTGCGCTATTTTAAGTCAAATATTTATAAATGTTGCTTATAACTTGAAAGAACTAAAAAACTAAACGGGGAATAAAGTACAAACAGTTGATAGAGCCACATGAAGTTATTAAAAGTTGTTATTTTATTCTGAAAACCTTGAAATTAGGGCAGTCTTATTTCTTCACCTTATATGAACAAACGATGTAGCAGCTACAATCCACAAACTCTTAGTGACGTATCACGCGTTATAAATATGAATTATTATCAGCATTTGATTAAATTTTAGAAAAGTAAAACAATTCTTAGTAACTTAATGAGCTTATATTAGCAGCATTCATAGATAAGAACTACTTACCTACTCGATAACGAAATGTTTGAGGCACACAGTATTATCTATTGTATTTGTTACTCTGTGTAAAAGTCTATATTTTCAGTTTATGTAGTTAGAAAATTAAATTGGTAGGTGTTCATAAAACTACATTGGTTAAACTCTAACATATAAAAAAATATTGTAACTCAGTACAAGAGACTTTGAGATCCTTGCCAATTTGGCGTATGTGGCAGCGTTATTATGCTTGGAACCTAAGACTACACATATTCCCAGAGCAATGGAAAGTTTAGCCCATCACATTGATTTTTAGATCAGGTAAAAACTGCCAGAAGTAACGTCATATAGACCAATTAGTCTGTTACCCGTCATATCCAAGCCATGAAAAAAAAACTTCTGCAAAGAATAAAGTCAGTTTCGCTTTCGAAAGTGACATGCTACAATGGAACAAGTTTATTGAGTGAGTACTCAGAAAAATTAACAATGCTTGCATCTCAAAAGATAGTGATTTGCAGTGTAACACCCTTAAACGAAAGCAACCACGGTCCTGGCTAGCTCAAACTCTCGGCGATTATTGCCGTGAATAAGGACTAGGCAGCAGTTCTCATAGTTAAGAAAATGTATAGAGTGATTTGGAAGCACAGGCGGGCGTTAGTTGTTAACCACGCCCAAGCAAATAGTAGGAGTTGTGTGTGTCAACCCAAAAAAATATAGCAAATGTGTCGCAACGCAAACGCCAAATAAATCATTAATCATGCAAATAAAACTACGTTGGATATGACCAGATTACAAGTTAAATTGGAAAAAATACACAAATAAATAATTGTTTAAAATACTAACAACGTGATCAACTCAGATGCAATCAGTATCTGCTTGCAGGTTAAGCACACGCGTCAAGCTAATTACAGCAGAAACCATTATTGAAGATAGCTATCGCTACTCAAGAAAATATTAACTTTTATCGTATACCGAGCGTGATAAATATCAAAGACCTCAAAGGTCGCAAATTAACGCAACCAAAATACGCCAAATAGATACAAATACAAAATTCTGTTGTTATGTAAGCTAGAATGAGCCACTACTCACAGTTATGTAAAGTACGTTTTTTTCTATAATAACTGTCAAAGTGTTACAATGTTGGTAGATGTGTAAGTAAAATGCTAGGACATTTTTATACTCGTGTTGGTAGAACTTTTCAAAATTATGGTTATGTGTCAATTTGAATGTCAAAGTTACTTAATTGGAACTCTTGACAGATTTCATTTTTTTGCATAGAATCAAACGTTCAAAATGTTTATTTTCAAATATTGTAAGTTTAATAATTAATAAATTTGCAATATTTTACTATGCTGTTCGTTTTACCCACTATTATGACATATCTGGCAAAACGACAAATATTTTTTAGTGAAAAAAAAAAACTAAAAATTTATGTATCAACATTATTAAAACTAGGGACCTTGAAGGAATGCAACTTATCCCCTATAAAGTTGACCTTGAAAATTATTATAGAAAAAAATGTACATTAGTTAACTGGTCCAATCCAGTGCAGCGTTCTGTGTAAATGGGACGCTCTTGAAGCTATCGCCAGCGGATTTTTTGCCTCTGCCACGGGCCTGTTGAATTGGAAATGCGGCATCTCGCAGGAATGCAGTCCGTCCAAGATCGAGGATTTTAGCTTACGTTCGGCGGAAAAAATTACTTCCACACTTCAGAGGTGATGGGCACAGAGCCGACGGCGGACTAGAACGTTGGAGACGAAAAGGGCGTACGAGCGTTCATACCAGTACATGAAGAGCGGGCTTAATTTAACAATTCATTAACACCAAAACCCTAAGCAAAAACATGTGCTCACCTCACGTTAGATAGTGGCCCAAAGAACGCGTGCGGCTTAAATTTTATAGCTGCTACAATAACCTGGAAGGCGAAGATAAGGGTACCTTTACTCAAAAAAACTGGAACTGATTCCAACCTGTATGCTCTTAGAATGAATCGTGGCGTCAAATCCCAAAAGGCCACCACAGAACTCACTACAACTCGTACCTCGAGGTGCCAAGGGGAAGTGTGCCGTCAAACTCAACTCAACGTTGACTTTGGGTATCAGCTGGGATGTAAAAACTTCGAAACCGAATTCCGCCAAGATGCATCGATTTATGAGTTTTATAGAAAACGGGAGCAGGTTTAAATTTGCTCTTGGGGATGACAGAATGGACATAAAGAAGTTTTATTTATCGTGTCACTAAGGATATTATAGCAGGATACATTTTGATGGAACCGTATTCTATATTTCCAATCGTTTAAATCCAGATCCGATAGAATTGTTCGTACAAGGAAAAAACGAACGAGAATGTGTCTATTACCATCTGCTAAGTGGGATATGCTGCTGAAGGAATTACCTTTATTACACACAATGATCAAGTTACATCTGACACAATTCATTGAAAACCCCTAACCACACAAATATTTAACAACCGCTAAAGACGTATTTTGACAGCTAAGCTATAATTTTCAATGGCCTTGGAAAGAAACTAACACGACAACGTGCCGAAGATCCGCTCTTAACCAAATCACTAGTGAAAGTAAAAAGTTACATCTGCTCTACTGCTTCAGAACAAGTTATGTAGATAAAATTCAAGCTTTTTAGTACGTTGAATCATCAAAGCAAAAGACAATAAATCCATGCATATCATCTTCACCGTACGACGAAAAACGTGTCTACCAGTTACACTAAACAATAACCACATTCCACAAGAGAATGGTACCCAATATTCAGAATTGTAATTGATCAACGACTAGCGTGAAAATACGATCACAATTGCGATTCCGTGAAATGTATTAAACTAATAGAAATTAATTTTACTCACAATACCGTAATAATACGTTTCTAACCTTCAAAACGGTATGAAAGCGAGTCATTGGTTACTTATTTTCCAGGTAGCCAGGAACGGTTTTTCCCGGCTAGCTAAACGTCACTTTCAATGAACTTGTCATGCTACCTAGCAATAGAGTCACAGATTCCTTCTTTAAAGTCACTTAATATACTGCTATAAAAATAGGTATTATTTGAAACTTACCTAATTAACTAAATAATAACAAAAACCGATTATGAGTAAAATAGTATACGTACCACAGTGAAAAGCTTCATTCCTGTCTGGAGATAATATCATAATCTTAATCTCTCAACAGTAATAAAACACTTTCCACCTCGGTATGTAATATACTATTACACTTCCAGTGAAAAACAAATTATTACTCTACAAAGTTATTCTAAAACTAATTTGGATCTATGGTATTCAGCAAATGACACGATCAGGAATACGTCGTCCGCCATAGGCCATCATGTCGCGTGTCCTTTATAGAGCAGCGACAAAGAATCCTAATGTGTACACTTCTGTAGGTGAGTGGTTAAAGCGGCCCGAGTAACAATCGAATTCCCCAGGTTCTATCGAATCCCATCGACGGTTCCGTTTGTTGTTTTAGTATCAGTAGCAGCATTTTTATTATTTTGTACATAATTTTGAACAGTTTCTATATTACACACGTTAAAACATTTTCCTTTGCAACTTTAATTTGCAATAAAATTTTTAAAATGTAAACACTAATTGAAGTAGAGTAATGCCACCTATGTGGTGGGCTCAAAATCTAAGCTAGTCGCGGAATAAAAAATCCGGGCACTTAAAATGATTCAGTGTATCTCTTACTTTACTTTACTTATCACGTTACCTGGTGAAATTAGTCAAAGTCAAAATAATTACTCGTATATGACAGCATGCCTAATTGTTTAACTGTCAATTGCTAACCTAGAAAAGCAAAGCCCAATTTACATTACCCAAAAATTGCAAAAATCCTGTATAAGACTCGCCCGGATTTTTAATTCCGCGACTGTGCTCCGTTGACTGAGAAAAACCAACTAAAACCCTGAATCAGAACAGACGGCCACGGGAATCGAACCCGCGACCTCTAGAATGCTAAGCAGACGTGGTAACCGCTAGTCTACAGAGCTCGGTTCTCTCTTATCATTCTTGATGTCCACCTCTATCTATCTTACTGATCTAAGTGCCCGGTCCATTACAACTTAATTGAGCAATCCTTTGCATGACGTCCGTGGTTTTTGTGACCTTCTCACTTGTCACTTGGTCTCTTAAACTAATACCTGGCATGATCATGCTAGGATCATGCCAGCATAATAGTTACACACTTACAGTTATTTATTTACAGAATGTCTTTAGTCGCACACCACTTAATTGGCTTTACAGACCTCGGCTTTCAGTTTCGATCTGTAAACTGTCTCCTCGCCCCATAGATTCATTTATTAGATAACTAGTAATGTAAGTTAACCATTAGTACCAGCATTAAAAAGCATTTATACTGAGCATTTTCATATCTGTTACAACATTAACCAGTTACAATTTAGTTTAGTATAATTACAGTTATCCGTTAATGATTCTTAATATCTAAAACAGGATGTACCAAAACGGTTCTCCGGGTTTAAATTTTGTAAAAAGTGATTAGTTTAGTCTTCTGGAAGTACTCTACCGGTTTAAGAAACACGAATTAAGTCGGTTTGCATATTCGCAAAAATGCTGAATGCAGAATTTCTAATTTTTTCAGGCTTGGGAGGATCTGATATGATCCTCTTAAAGAGATCACAGGATTTAGTCCCATGCAAACATGTTTAGTATTTCTGTTCTCGTCAGATTAAAACTCGGCACACACATTTTCGTTTACGAGTTACGAAAGCATTTGACCCATATAACCCCAAAGTTTGTTGAATCCGGCTCAAACATGTACATCGTATAGATTATGCCGTAACACGTGTAGTCGCCCAACTTCCGTAATACATTCGTAATCATAAAGATATATGGCCTATCTCGATTTCCTAAGCCGCGAGCGCGTCATAAATAAAGTCTTCTGATATGCATATCGGATAAGTGTGACCCAAATTTTATAACTTTCTTTCCGTGCCGCAAAGGAGGATGAGCTTTAGCGAATCACTTGCCGCAATCATTTCCCCAATAGAGTTCGATCTCAGGTTTTTGGAAGACGATTATTATACGGATATCCCCAATATTTCGCATTGAGAATAAATCTCCACGTCTCGGATTAACAATATTGCGCTACATTCGCCCGAAAGCAATATTCCTAATAAAAAATGCAGAGCATTAAGGGAGAAATATTCCGCCGAAATGATTATTTCCGTTATGTTCGCCAGCCTGCTGCTGGAAGCTTTGTTCGGCGTCCGCTTTGTCTCCAGCGCCGAAAGACTCCCAACTTGGTTTCAAATCAGTTTCAATTGATTTCCAATCAAATTTATATTTCAAAAGGGAGTTCATGCAAATTTATCTAGAAGTTTTGTTTAGGATACGGAAACTTCGGTCCCGCTCTCTATTGTCTGTTTTCCAGTCAAATTCCTTTGTATAAAGTTCGACGTGTCTCCCATTCCAAGGCAAACACGATTCGCGATACAAAGCTCATTTCCCATTGCATTACTGACGCTTCCTGGAGCCGCATCTTATTTTGCGGTCCCGAGATAGTGTCATATTTTCAGACCGCTCTACTAGTGCAGGATGAATATAGCCTGAGTGCACTTCTCATATTCATTTGCAAAATATTTCGTTAAATTAAGATAAACTCGCTGTTTGTCAGAACCAGAGCGAAACACTTGTACATTGTTGCGCTAAAAGCGTGCTCTGCAGCCACACGATAACGTTCTAATAGCTAAACTGACAAATAACGTTATTAAGACATAGTATTTAAGCACAAAACAGCACTGACGAGTTAAGTCTATAAAGTTGAAATGCGCTTTAGAGCGTTGCTTTGAGTCATCAGCTTTCAGCTATAAGTTACATGTTTGCTTTGGAAACAACGATATAGGTACATTATACACAAAAGGAACCTTCTATACTATGTTTAACCCACAGAAAAGTAGAAGCCTTTCCCACAAATGAGTTCTAAACTTTAATTGCTATTGGTAAGCCGGTTATACACAGCTCAATTTAGTTAAAATAAAAAAAAATCTCCTAAGTAACGTGTAAAACAGGCTTATGCAATCTAGGCCTCTCCCAGCAATATTTTCTATCTGTTCGTTAAACGAAGTAGTTCTTTTTAGTTCGCCAATATTTATCGCTTACGCAATTTTATAACACGTGCTTTAAGAATTAACATTCTCATAATAGTAATATCGAGGGATGCCTCCATTCAGCAAGAGCAATCCCGGGAAATGTATTTTGTTAGCCGGATTAGCCTTTTATAAGATCTTTTAGCCCCTTCCCCTGACAGGCGTTTAGAATAAACAAAAAACTGTTTAATAAGTATATTTTGGTTTTTTGCATGCACAATTGTGAAATATAAAATATATATCTCGTATTTAAGACAAAGTGCAATACAAAAGTGGATTGATTTTATTCTAAAAAAAATTTCTTCTCAATTGTGAATTGACAAAATCGGATATAATGTCCTCATCTTTTTTTTTTTACTAGTATTACACCCTGGTAACACGACAAAGTGATGCAGAAGGAAGGTGCAAAGGGAGAGGAACAGCAAAGGTATTCAAATAATTTTAAGAAGCAAAGGAATGAAAACTCGATTTAAGCAACAAACGGATATAATAGTGTTCTAAATTTATTTTTAATGAATGTTAATTTTGAGAAATACAACTTCTAACGGATTAGTTTGTGTCACCTTGGTATTTAATAATTCCCTTACTAGATTTAAGCTGAACTGTATTCCTTATTTACATTGTAATATTTAGGTTAAAACGTAACGGGTGTTTCAAAAAGAACGCAATTTTTAAATTTCACACCATTTTTTTTCTGTAAAAGTTGTAACCCCAAAAATTTACATGTCATCTATGATTGTTGCAATTTTTAGTTACGGAGCGGTACACGAAAGAACAACACCTTATCATCATGAAAACCGATTACCAAAATGGGGAAAGTTACACTGAAACCGTTCGCAAGGTCGTGGAATTTTCAGTCGTGAAAGTGCACCGAATCTATCCACTTTTCAAAGATTGATTAAGAAATTGATGAAAATTGGATCAATTATGAACAGTAAATCTCCTGTAAAATGTCGTTCCGGCCGGTTCTTACAAAACACTGCAACTGTAAATGTGAGCGTTGCTGAACATCTGTGAATGTCACTACACGTGATAACGGACCTCTTGTGGTCCCAAGTGGAAGGTATGCATCTGAAAGACATCTGGTTTCAGCAAGACGGCGCAACCTGTCACACTGCGCGTGAAATAATTGTTTTATTGGAAAAACGATTTGTGGACCACATTGTCTTTTGAAAAACCAAAGAGAGTTAGCCACCGAGATCGTACGATTTGACGCAGTGCAACGTCTTTCTTTGGGGGTTTCTGAAGTCTCAGGTCTATGCGAATAACCCTCGAACAATTTCTGAACCCAATGCCGATATCCAACGCGTAATTAATGAGAGCCGTGACTCTAAGAAACGTCATATATAATTTCATCACGAGAGCAAGAGTCTGCGTCCAGAGCTGCAAGGACCATCTGAAGGATATCTTATTCCGTAATTAATCTACTTTATAATTCAATAAAAATATCAGCAATCTCTCAAAAACCTGCGTTTTATTTTAAATTAAAAATTGCGTTCTTATTGGAACACCCTAGATTATGCATTTCTAACATACAATGAGTGTTTAGCGCAAACCAGCTGTATGCAGTCGTTGGGGTTATTAGTAGAATAAAAGTAAGTGATGCGCGGACTTAGAGGCGCGGGGAATCAGTCGCTTGCTAATAAGCGACCGGTGCGTTCTCCCAAACCAGAGGTAACGCCACGCAAAGCATTATAAAGTGCAATTAAGAGTTGTGTTGACCTTCGTTAAGAGCAGTAGAGGCCTCGTGATTCTTGAGCCGAAATACAGCCTCGAAAGCCAGTAACAACCTTGGAATCAACACCGACGTACCGATAATTATTTATAGTCAAAAGCCTCTATTTTAGCTTCAAAGAAGCAGTGATCTTGTCAATGTACGAGACCAGTTGAAGCAACTAAAACGCCAGGTTAGTTATAATTAAAACCCACGCTTGAATAACAGGTCCAGGTCACTGGGGCAGAATCATAATAGCGAATTACGAATCTATTGCAACAGAGTGTGCAATAGCTTCAACGAGCAATTATGCGCTTTAAGTAACGGGCGCATTTGCCGAATTAACACGGCAGAACAAAGAGCTTGTATCATCTGGTGAACACATCGCGTCAGCGAATTTCAAGCTACTGTAGGCAGGACCCGCATTAAGTGATTTTTTGAGGGCGTTTGTACGCCTTGTTCGCACGATTTGGTTTTTGACTTAGCGTTGCGCATTGACAATCACACTTTCATTTAAAGTGTATCTAAGGATGTACTTTTAGCGTTAATCTCGTGGGCCTTTATTAGCTATTGTTGATAGCGTAGGTAACATTTTAAAATTACCACTGTGTATCCTTTTTATGCAGGCGGAAACGAGCAATATTTACATTTCCCTTAGATGTACTGACGTAAGAGCCGGTCTTGTGCTACGACTGGGCTAACTAGCAAACAAAGGGCAATCTAAACTTACAATAAAGTAGAGTATAGGGAACGGAAAAAGTACCACTACAAGCTCAGCCTCGCAATAGCTATTTGTATTGTGAAGTAAATTTTTAACGCAGTATAAATATTAAGAAGCGTATCCACCAATTGGTTTTGTATAATATATAGGTTATTTTTTAGATCCCATGAATCTAATTGGAAATTTTATATCAATTCAGAAGAGAAACCGGAGTTCTGCTAAAATAGCAATAATATTAATTTAATTTTTTTACTATCTTTTAGTGCTGCTTTGATCTGCTCGCGTTTGAATTTATTATGTATTATACAACAAATAAGGGCAGGAGTGTCCTTATTATGCCCAAAAGGAAGAAAATGCGAACTAGTGCAGCAGGTTGAGTCTACACTAAACATACGCATTAGAGTGAATACAAAAAGAACTAATTAAGGGCATAATTGGAAATAGCATACACAATAACCTACAAAAAAAACGTTAAAGAGGATCTTCGCGCGCTTGTCAAACACTGATACCGGTTTACATCACTGACGTTTCAACAAACGCATTGTACCTGTTTTGAACGAGTTTATAATAATGTAAGTTCTAAAACGGTACCCTAGGTGACAGGTGACAGTTTCCAACCTGAATGGAAAATTCGCTTAGTCAAAAAGGACAGATACCCATAATAGTAAGAGTCTACGAATTCCATGGAGCATTTATTGAAGTGGCTTCTAATGACGCAGATTATTGAGTCAGGAGACCCTGAATGACAGCCGACAGCTGACACACTATTCCCCATAATGACTCGCGTTCCGGCATTCGATGTTTTTGAATTTCAATTTTATCTGAAAATTTAGTAAACCCGTTTTAATGGAAATTCTTTAAAAATGATGGAAGATAACCTATATAGTTTCGGTTCTAGCACGAAATTTCTTAAACGTTCCTTATAATTTTATAATGCGGCGGCAAACTTGATGATCAATATTTACATTAATGCATATAAACAGCTATGTTTAAAGCAGCAATTTTGAGAATGACATCACTTCAAATGTTAGTTATCGCCTTAAACAAATTAATATCTCGCCAGTTTTCAAGCGAAGTGAAATTCAATTTTGTTATTCTTATTCGTTCTTATAGTTAATCAGTACTCTAACATAAACGTACACTTACTATACTTACTTTTGTCTTATGAGCATTCTACTGTCATGCGTTAATTACTTCCTTTTACGATAAAGGAAGTATTGGATTCACCCCAAAAATTCGAAATGAGATTTCAACAGATCTTCACGTTTTAGAGTCCCCTGAACGCAAAAACCGTGTTTTTGTTCATGGCGTTGAAACTTTATATACGTGTACGATAGCAAGCTTTCGAAGAAAATCGCGTAACCGGAAGTATGGTGTTTACTTTTCTAATTTTTCAGTTTTTTTTTTGATTTTTTCAAAAACGCCTCCTAACGATTTTTTCAAACTTTACAGTTTTATTACATTTTTAATGTGTGTTGATGTGCGATAGGTGATTTTTTTAGTTGAATACCTCTAAAATGGGTTTCTGTTGTTTTTTTCCTATTTTTTTATTAACTCCTGTTTTAAATAGAACATTAGGTATATTATTACATTTTTGAATTCAGCTTACAATTTTAGAGAAAATTTGTCTCTTGAACCAATGCTCTATTTTGTACCGTTTTTGTAGAATTTACAATTTTTGATAATTTTTGACAAATGCTTAAAATTCAAAAATCAAATGTTTGGCTAATTATAAGATCACTGTAAAGGGAAGTTGTGTGCGTGTGTCACACCAGATTTGTTTTCCATGGTAAAAAAAGAAGCAGATTCCTTGGAAGTGCTGCGCCAGAGGCCCATAGCCATACCCTTGCACAAACTTCATTAAGATCGCAAGCTGCATGGTTCAGTACAAAAAGATCATCGAAATGAAAGACCTTTACACCACCAGATTTCTAGATTAAAAATCGTTTTAATTAAATTTAAAACTAAAGATGACCATTTACTTTGTACAGAGGCACATGTTTAGAGAATTTAGACGTTATCTCTTATATCAATACATAAAAATACTTGGTGATTGCTTACTATCAATGGTCTTAGCTTAGAAAGCAATCACTTACTAACCGTTTAATTCATGCAATACAAATTTACAACCAAACGTGAGTATGGTGATCATACACGTACATCCCTATATTTAAATTCCTTTTTGAATATTTAAAAATACAAACACAGTCTGAGGCAGCTCGATATAAGAGCCAAGGAGCCATGGTTCTATCTACAATAACCAATTAATCAATTTTTTTTATCTCGAAAGAAAAATTGTTTTTTACTTATTTTTAATGACCCTTCTCATTTTAAAACTTAAACAATGCCGAGTAAATTTTGTTGCATGTTTATAAACCAACTGTACAATAAGCGCAGCTTGGCTTTAAGGACGCATTGGTGCCAAATCGAAGAGACTTCTCAGCTTTTCGACAATTTATGGACTGCAGCGGGTGCAAAGCGACAAGAAGTAGGTCAAAAGATATTTTAGGATTAAATGGAGCCACTAAAGCGAAGGCACAAATCTCAAGCAGCCTCGGTCTGACCTGACCCCAGCGATAACGCCCGCTTGTCGATTTTCTGAAGACAATTTTGGCACGTATGATTACTTCGTCGAGTTCAGATTAAGAACGCTGCGCCGCGCCACATCTGCTGAGTATATGAAGGCGTCCGTATGTACAATTCCGACAGGAGAGACGGTGGACGTTGGGATTTTCGGAAAATAATTACGGTATGACTACTTTATTCTACTCATAATTTACTGGTACATCGTCGCATATCTTGAAATAATATTTATTATTAGCCTGTAAAGTTTGGTAAATTGTTTCACGGGTGCTGACTTTAGCTAGTCATATGCAAAATATTTCATTTCGGGATATCAGAATATGTCTTTGTCTCTGAGGGAGTGAAAAATGAATTTTACATTCAGTGGTTGGCTCTACCATCAAGACTGTCCATGCGCCGCCACTGGTCACTACGGGTATGCAATTATTACTGATAATGTGTCTCATATGATATAGGCCCACTTGCGCCCGGCCCACTTGCGCCCGGCCCACTTGCGCCCAACGCCATTTTCGACCCATTTGCGCCCCAGAAGAATGTCAACGGTAATTAAGGTCTCATTTGCCTCCAGGCTGGCAACTCATTAGTCATCAGGACACCCCAACTTAGCCGGTCTTCTACCTGCAAATTAGTTATTACAAAAACACAAAATTTACAATTTTTCCCTTATCTGCCCTAACTTCTATGCGTTTCTGTTGGTACTTTAATGTTTGTGTTTATTTGAGATTTAGTTTGAAATTTTAGTAAAAGTTTTTACACTGGTATCAAATTTATTGATTAATAATTCAGATGATTAGATTAGCGCATTTTATCAGCGTGTCAGTGACACCTAATTTTTGAACATAATGTTATGGGAATTAAACAATATACCAAGTAACTTTTTATACTCTTATTTTATATAGCTCTCCATCCACTTTTAGAAAATAAATGAAGGAGTTACTTAGTAGAGGATAGGGCGTATAGGTTAACAAAGGTTGTACCATTTATAACTTTTTTTAATAGTTATTGTCAACTAAGATCTTTCTATTTTAGCTGACCTTCGCCTGTGTTTCATTTAGTATAAAAAGAATGTATGGTTTATTTGGTAGAATAAAGACAATATTATTATTAAATACTCGATTATTGTTTATTGAATCTGGCAAAAATGACTAAAAGCTTTAAGTCGCTATTTTTCGTAACAGACAATACAGCGTCCCAAGAATGTGTGGTTCACATTTTAATAACAAATCTAACCAAAATTTTATTTATGCTTTTTTTTATTTTGACGCTACTGTTATTGGCCTTACAGTTTTTTAATTACTTCCAAAATCTGATTTGGTCTAAGTTAGGATCCAACGATTGTTGGTGAAAATTTTGTTAAAATCGGTAATTATAGTAGTTTTGTGTCAATCTGCGGAACAAAATCCGAGCCAAACGAAAACATTCTACACATGCACTTATACAGTGGGTCCAGGATTGATGTTACAAGAAGTGAGATGGACTAAAAAATTTTGAATTTTATTTTAAGGTTCTGGCATTCGGTCCTGCTTGGTTTGAAAAGAATTTAAAGAAAATTTTCAGTTTTTGAAAAAACAGGTAGGCCTTGATAGGGAAGCGAAAACGATTTTCTTTTCTGGTAAACTACCCTTTTTGTTCATTCTTCCTGAAGATCTATTGGAGATGGCAGATGGGTCAACCTTTCTTTTCGCCGATGATGGGGTAGAAGACAGAATTTTAATTTTTGCAAGTCAAAAAGGTAAAAAGGCCTTATCACAGGGGCAGACCTTTTTCATGGATGGGACATTTAAAAGTTGTAGCAAACAATTTTATCAGATTTACACCGTTCATGTGATATTGGGAGTACTTCGGTGGAAACCAACACAATTCCCGTTATATACGCTTTGCTTCCGAATAAAAGGTTCGATACATATAGAAAATTATTTTCAATTTTAAAAGTTCAAGCACTCAGATCCAATGGTTGTCAGATTGATTTCGAACAGGCTTCCATCTCCGCTTTGAAACATGTGTTTCCTGAGGTTCAAATTTCTGGGTGTAATTTCCATTTTAATCAAGCGTTATGGCGAAATGTTCAGACTCTGGGACTTGCAACAGAATACATAGAAAATAAAGAACTACGATTACATGTACGTATGCGTGCTGCATTGGCATATTTTACCGTTAAACCATATTGACGACGGCTGGTTATACGAGTATATAATGGAAAACTCCCCAGAAAATGATAAACTGATATCGTTTTATGATTACTTTATAGATCAATGGTTGGAAAATAACGCCATAGGGAGAGAAATGTGGACCTGCTACACTCACAGACACAGAACCAACAATGCACTTGAAGTATGGGAACAACAGGTTGAACCGACTCTTAAAACAAATCCAAATATTTTCGAATTAGTCAAGATTCTGAAAGGGAAGCAGAATATATGGCGTATGTTTACGATAGGAAATATTTGAACTTAGAAGGCAAAAGAAGAAAAATTAAATATGTAAAATTGGAATTGGAGCAGACAATGGCGGAATTTGAAAATACAGGCGATTTAGGAAAATGTTTACGCACTTTATCGTACATACAAAAGCTAGATTAACTTCAGTATGGAAATTCTGTAAAGAGTTTTTATATAAACAGTGTAGTACTTAATTTAAAATGTAAAACACAAAAAAAACATTAAAAACACAAAAATTTAAAAAATTGCAAAAACCACGAATAAAAAACAAAATATATGACAAGATTCAGTTTGGCTGTTTCACAACTTTTAAACACGCCAGCATAACAGAAGTATGCTTCGTTAGCTGCCAGTCCTAAGCCTGGAGAAAGTGCGAAGGGAAGTTAATATTTAAATTTTGGGAAGAATGCAAGGTTGTTCACATATTTCTGTTATCAATGCATGTAGTTCTTGTTTAAGTTTATTCAAGTGAAAATAACTGTCTTTTATTAAAAAAGTTAAGGTTCTCATAGCAGTTTGGTTTTGAAATTTTAAAAATTGTTGTTTATGATAATTACTTTGAAAAATGATATGAGTTTTTTGTTTGTAAAAATTTAGGGAGTAAATAATGTTTTTTACATGTTTTAAGGAAAAATATACGTTCGCTTACCTTTACAATTTGATTATTAATTTTACTTAAACTACGAAAATTTTGCTCATGGTGGGGTCAATCATGCATTTGGGAAGAATATTAATCTTTTTACTTTCCTGCTATATCCTACCCAATATATTACTATGTGTGTATAAGGTATATAGTACAAGAAAGGTATTGTGATCATGTAACTATCTGACCGCAAATTTTTGACTTTTCTTCGCATTCGCCGAATACAAAGAAAAAACCCACTTTCAAAAAATATACAGCTTCCGCCAAAAAGTCGATATAATATGGGAACAAATTTTATTTTTGATTTTTCAAAATAACTTTTTATGTCAATAGCTTGTGCTTGTCTAAAAACTTATTTAGCCCCTATCATATATATACCGAGTGATTTTTATTTATTTAGAAAATGCAGGTTTTCGAAATTTTCAAAATCCGAAAAGTGCTATTTCTAGGAAATTTCAGTAAGATTTCAATGAGCCTTTTTTAGAGTGTGTTATCTTTAGCTAACTGAACAATCTCAAGGCCAGAAAACACCTATTTTTTTCGATTTAGCTAAAAATTAATCTTTCAATTTCTTAAATATTTTTCAAAATTTCACATACCAAGACTATTAAAATTCAATTTTTTTTGCCTCATTTAGACAACTGTAATAGAACATTTACAGCATTTTTATAACAGTAATTCATTTACAGGGCTAGATTAGAGTTTCTAAGCGCCATTTAAATAGATATTAATTAGAATTGAAAAATATTTCTCCTAAAAAGCTCTTTACATAGAAAACGTAAAAATTATGCAAACATACTACTTTTCGGTAAATAATAAAAATCTGAAGAAGTAATTAACATTTTGTATTTTTTTTCAAATATGAATCTTTAGTCTTCACACAAAAAAAAATAATTTTAATATTAAGTCTTGGTATGTGAAATTTTGAAAAATATTTAAAAAATTTATTTTTAGCTAAAGTGAAAAAAATTAGGTATTTTCTGGTCTTGAGATTGTTCAGTTAACTAAAGATAACACACTCTAAAAAAGCTTATTAAAATCTTACTTAATTTGCGAGAAATAGCACTTTGGATTTTGACAATTTCGAAAAACTCAATTTTCTAAATAAATAAAAATCACTCGGTATATATGATAAGGGCTACATAGGTTTTTAGAAAAGCACAAATTATTGATGCAAAAATTTTTTTGAAAACCTAAATTTTTTTTTTCCATATTATGCCGACTTTTTGGCGGACACTGTATAAGTGTATGTGTAGAATGTTTTCGTTTGGCTCGGATTTTGTTCCACAGATTGACACAAAACTACTGTAATTACCGATTTCAACAAATTTTTACCTAAAATCGTTTGGATTCTAACTTAGACCTGATCAGATACTGGAAGTAATTAAAAAACTGTAAGGCCAATAACAGTAGCGTCAAAATCTAATAAAAGCATAGATTAAATTTTGATTAGATTTTTTTATTAAAAAGTGAACCACACATTCTTGGGACGCTATATTGTCTGTTACGAATAATATCGAATTAAAAGCTTTTAGTCATTTTTGCCAGATTCAATAAACAATAATCGTATATTTAATAATAATATTATCTTTATTCTACCAAATAAACCATACATTCTTTTTATACTAAATGAAACACAGGCGAAGGTCAGCTAAAATAGAAAGACCTTAGTTGACAATAACTATTAAAAAAAGTTATAAATGGTACAACCTTTGTTAACCTATCCGCCCTATCCTCTACTAAGTAACTCCTTTCCTTTATTTTCTAAAAGTGGATGGAGAACTATATAAAATACGAGTATAAAAAGTTACTTAGTATATTGTTTAATTCCCATAACATTATGTTCAAAAACTAGGTGTCACTGACACGCTGATAAAATGCGCTAATCTAATAATCTGAATCATTAATCAATAAATTTGATACCAGTGTAAAAACTCCTACTAAAATTTTAAAATAAATCTCAAATAAACACAAACATTAAAGTACCAACAGAAACGCATAGAAGTTAGGACAGCTAAGGGAAAAATGGTTAAATTTTGTGTGTTTGTAATAACTAATTTGCAGGTAGAAGACGGCCGCACTAGTCAGTTGGCTAAGTTCGGGTGTCCTGATGACTAATGAGTTGCAAGCCTGGAGGCAAATGAGACCTTAATTACCGTTGACATTCTTCTGGGGCGCAAATGGGTCGAAAATGGCGGTGGGCGCAAGTGGGCCGGGCGCAACTGGGCCGACACCTCTCATATTTGTAGAATACGTTCTGGTACTAATTGTACTACTTTGTTACCGGTTTATGTGTTTACAGAAAGGTCAAACGTAATATAACATTTCCTACAAGTTAATGTTTAACTCATCCGGTGTCGCGATAAAGTTTAAAAAAATAGTTCATATCGTAAGTCGGCAGTACAATCATCCCGCTTGTCACGTGTAAGAATAAGGTTCGATTCCCCAATATGGAGGTTTTTTTAAATTACGGAAACCAAACCTTGGGAAATAATAAAGAACGACAGAAGAATTATTATAAAAAGGGCGATTCGAAATAAAATTCTATATAATGGAAAAATACAAAGTGTACGTTGCAATAAAAATAGTTATTTGTTTTATTGGTAAAAAATGCATGTTTTGGGATGAATAAGAAAGTTATGATTTACGCAAGGTTAAATTTTCTCCAACCTAGACCGAGATTTTTCTTCGCGCGATCGTGTTTTTCATATACTTACTTTTTGTTGACAGATCTAGTAAGTTGAACTTATGACACTTAGATATTACAAAAGTTACCGTACTGTAAGTAAACACATCATAACACAAGAAAATTAAATAATTCAAAATATTTTTCAAAAGTTTTTCCATGGTGTGAAATAGTGTATTACGTAACAAGAGTTGTAAATGGCATATTACGCACGACTGGAAAAGTTGCGCACGAACCGCGTAGCGGAGTAATTCCGAAGCAGCTACTGCAGGTGGAAGACGGCAGCAAAACCCATAGAAAAGCACTCATGCGAGAAGGGCTAAACGCGAACTAGGCTCCTATAAGCAAAGGGGCCCTCTAGAGTAAAAGAGGTGGCAGAAGTTGTCACTTCCCCTGGAGGGAAATTCTCAAGCAAGCGCAATCGCTGATGTTTTGCACCTCGAAGGTGATGCTAAAAATACCGGACTAAATTCAGTTAATACGTATTACGTTACCAAAATTGAAATTGAAGTAACTTCACTCACCCTGTAAATACAGGCAATTAGCCAAAATGCGAGAAGTCATGTAATAAACAAACCATCTGAAAGACGCGGACGTAATTGTTCCAAGACCCAAGAACCGCATACCAGCGAAGCTTCCGCACTATATTTCAAGATGGCCAGAAGCTAAGAGCACAATCACGGATTTCTGCCGAATAGACGCCATTTTTGCCAGAAAAAACCAACGAAAAGTAAAAGGAATTGTTTTAAACAGCTGCTGACGGCTTCCGGCAAATCAGAATACAACCTAATCGCTAAAGCTATGTTCGTACAACGACAGTTTCAAATAGAGGAGCTTTTACACGGCCAAGAATTATACACACAATAAATTCAAATGTTAATTACGCTTTTCATACGGAACAACGTAGCAGATAAAAGGTCAAATATAATAATACAAAATAACAGTTATCTATACAACAAGTTGCCAAATGTGAGCTAGTTTATCACTAGTGAAAAAGACACTAATTTTTGCAACGTATTGCGTACAATATTTTTGCAGTTTTTGTAATGAACATAAAACTTGAGATATTTTAGAAATATGGTTACATAGAAATTTACCGCAACACGGGAAAAATAGGTGATTTAATTAGACATTAATAATGATAACTAAAAAGTTGATATTTTAGTGCAGAATTGCAAAAATCGTGTGGTGTAGTCGCATGTAGCATTTAGAGTGTGTTGTTTTCACAACCACGTACTTATTGTTTCAGTTTGTGCCACTGCGACTACGGCTGCCATTGCAAGTTAAATTTATTTAACCCATATTTGCAGATGATGATGGCGCATTACGTGATTTCCGGCAACCACTACGTGACTTCGTCAAAGTTTCCCTTAATAAGGCTTTGTTGTTTTAGCAAATGCTGATATTGCGAACTGTGTTTATTTTCGAAATATAGGTGTTTCCGAGGTCGTCCGTTCCAACAGAACCACATATTTTAATTTTGTACACCTGCTTAATACCAAACTTTCTACCATAATTTATGCGTTTCCTTGTAGTGTATACTCCTTATGGATGTTCTCGATCGTCATGGCAACATGCACCCTAGAAGCTGCAACAGGGAAAATTAGTACTTCTGCTATACCAGCCACAAAGATTTTGAAGTCGGAATGTTCGTTTTATGCTTACTTTTCTCTGCTAAGTTTTACTTTAATTATTATCACTTGTGGAAGTACTAACCTTTCAGCAGGTAAACATTTTACTTTTTATTTTCAGCAAAATTTAGTAATTGCTTTTTCCGTGGATACTTTTACACTAACTAGTATGCGTTGCGATACGTAACATATTTTATCCACAATCACCTTATAATTGAAGTTTTATCCACACTTATGAACCGTCTAAAGTACCACTTTATTCACCAGTGGAATAATGAAATTACTTTATTCCACTAGTGGGATAAAACCATGTCACTTACTACTGCATTTTTGGTAGCGCTGTCAAGTTATGCCAAATTCGAAATTTGTAGGTTAAGTTTTGCGTTAATCTGTGTCAAATAACAAACAAAACTTAACCTATTAACCTCTCGAATTTGGCATAGACTGGCAATACACTTTAGTACTGCCAAACGTATAACATTTGATCTTTCGGTACTTTCCAAATTGTCACTATGACTTTTCATGGCTGTCAATACAAAACGTATGTTTTTTTAGATATTTATTGAGTTGTTGGATAAAACGTTGTATTGCATTCGTGTTTTAGTTGCGTTTTATCCACTTAAGAAAATTAAACGCTCGAACTTCGTTCTCGCGTTTAAACATTCTTGCGTAGATAAAACACCATCTAAAACACTTATACAATAAATAACTATTATCTACTCCAGTGGAATAAGTCATAAGTAACTCATTACGTTACTCATTTGATACTATTTGCATTAGGTAATGAAGCTCATTACACCACTCACTTATGTAATAGCTTCATTACTTAACTGAGTGCTGTAATGGCTTCATTGCCTAACTGAAATGGTGTCAAATGAATGAGATAATGACATTTGCCTACTAAAAGATTTTTGAAAATGGCAGATCTGACATTTCTCTTAATGCAATTTTAGGCAGTTGTAGATAAAATTTTGCACAATGCATGTGTGATAATGTATCATTAATATACTTGCATGCTTACATAACTCGTGCTACTCACTCGTTTGTAACTTACACACACGTATATTTCTGATGCTCTTATCCCACTTGTATAGTAAATAACTATTATCAAACTACACATTACAAGCCCACCTGAATATAATTTCCGTTCATGTGAGCATTTTTTCTTAGTTTTAAATTTTTAATTGCCGAGTAAAGGTATCAAACATCAGCATATTCATGGTTCGCCACTAGGACCGGACATATTATAAAACGTTGCAGATTAGTGTTCATTTGTTTTCTATTACTAACATATTGCTATTGAAAAATATACAATGTGACATTCATTTATGGTATATAACATGTGATGCGACTGCTTTTACACTGTACACATTTTATCAACCTCGAACGCATGTTTTCATTATACTTACAGTACCATGCAGAGCTGGGCAAATTACTTAAAAAGTAATTAATTACCAATTACCGATTACTGGCCAGGGAAGTAATAAAATTAACAGATTTACAATTACTCAAATAAAATAGTAATTCAATTATCAATGACTTGGTAATTGTTGTTGCACAACATAAATTATTTTTACTTCCCTCGTCTAAAAGACGAAGAAAGTATTGTAATCGCGAAAAAATCACCTTTCGAGATTTCTCTAGATCTTGACGTTTCAGGGTCCCTAGATGACGAAAAACAGGTTTTCCCAATTCCCTCTGTCTGTCTGTCTGTCTGTATGTTGGCGGTATAACTCAAAAACGATTTGTCGGAGGAAGACAATATTTTGCCTACATAGTATATACCTACCTGGCATGAAACCTAAATAATTTCAAACAAATATATACAGGGTAAGCAAATTAAAAAATAAAATTTTGTTAATTTTTAATTTAACTTAGTAATATATACAAGTAATAATTTGTACATAGTGAGGGCTTTATTCTTACCAAAAATGGAAGTCAATAGATACAGAATAAATGTTTTACGATACAAAAAGGAGGCACAAATTAGTACTTTACTAACTATAGCTGCGACGCAGGAATTCGAATGGTCGTTGCTCCGTAGCGCAGGTATAAATAGCCGATTTCCTTGCAATATACCACAAAACGTTGGGCCTGCATACGCGGCCCGCCTGCCGTTCGAATTCGACCACCAGTAACGTGTTTTTTATTTGAAAATTTCTTTAATTTAGTAGAAACGTGAAGATATTTTACTCTTAACTTAATTTTATTTTTAAAATTATTTAGTGTCGCAATGCCGACGAGGAAAGTTCTGGGTAAAGCCTTTTACATATTTTTTCAATTACTTTGACTAGAAACTATTGTCATATATTTGAATTTAGGAGTGTGCAGATAGCCCTGTGCTAGTACATCGTTTTAAATAAGCAAATTGAAATTAATAAATAGGTAAGTACAGGGTCCGGCAATGAAATGGGAAGATTACGTAAATAATTTTATTGTTGAAAAATTATTTTTTTTATAATTATTAATACATTAATGGAAAATAAAAGAGTAGCCATTTGATTTACAATGTTAAAAAAAATTTTTTTTGAATACTACATCTGCCAAATGTCCTCCGTTGACATTAAATTTATGCATTCTTGGAGTCGAGCCTGAAAGTTTTGCATCACTCTTCGTGGGGTTACCTAAAAACAAAAGTGTTTGCAACTGAACCACCCAGGACAATCCCGACCCTCAAACAACGAATTCGTGACGAGATTGCAGCAATACCTGTTGATATGCTTGCCCAAAATGTGAGAACTAATATACGAGTATAATCAGGGCCCCCGCAAGGGTTATCGTCGCCCGCGTGCTGGAAATATTTTGGCACCCTTTGAATATACAAGGTGTTATGGAAATGAGTGCAAATATTTTAACCCGTAATAGAACTCGCTAAACTGGACAACTTCTCCATTTATCACTTTTTCGAAAACGCCCTCAACACTGAGTTAAAATTCAAAACAGTTTTACTCTAAAAATGCATACCCGTCTATGGAATACTATTTTAATTTAAACGAACAGAACACAAAAAACATTTCTTTGATATGCAAACCAACAAAAACTGCATAGTTACTGATAAAACCTTTAGTTCACATATGGTCAGCAACGTACCTTATAAATTGAGGTAGGTAAGTTGTTGACCGCATGTTTTTTGTGCAAGAACTTTGCAGTTTTATAATACACCTTGTGTCATTCACCTTTAACGTAGATTTGCTTACCAAGTGGCTCGTCAAATTTAGGGGAGATAAATGATTGAAAAAATATGCGATTAAATGAAAAACGATAAATAAAAAAGTTGTTCAATTTGGTGAGCTCAATCATTGGTTAAAATATTTGCACTCATTTCCATAACACCCTGTATGTAGTACTTATATAAATAATATTTTGAAGTATAAAAACTTTAAGCTGTTACATATGTTTTTTTTTAATTTCCTGGTTTGCTGTAATATTCTTGCAGTTGTTTAAACGTTTGAGCGAATTGCGAAAAGACATTTTATTCTAATTTTTTTAATGAAACAACACAGATTTTAAAACCTAAAATTTTATTATTCTTTAAATTTGTTACAAAGGAAAAAACCAACCAAACAATAAACAAATAAAACACTCAATCGTCCAAAAATTAAATAGGTTTTTTTCTGGAGTTGGCTGCTGCAAATTCTTTAATAATATTGCCAAAATGAATTTTATGGAGGATCTCTTGCTCTATAGCTAAGATTGCCAAACCAGATAATCTTTCTTGTAACATGGTGACCTCAAATACTTTTTTTTATTTTAAGAAGGATCTCACCAGAAGGTACAGACACAGGTAAAGTAAGCAGGATTCTTAATGTAATGGTAATATTTGGTAGCGATGAAGTTAGATTGTTTTCAAACATATATTGTAGAAGTCGAGGGGATTTGATGCTTCAGGTAATGAAAACAACCTTAGGGCTTTTATCTCGTTAAATAAATCATTTTCTTGTACGTCAGCCTTCTTCTTTTTCTGATTAGTTAGCTTTTGTTGTAGAGCACGACAGCTTTTTAAAAGATCCTCTTCATTTAGTTTAATAATATCACTAAAAAAGCCAAAAACGTTATCATAATCAGATATCATTTCAAATCTACTATTTAAAGAACTTAGTGTTTGATTAATTATTTTTAAAAATTAAATTTATTTTAAACGCGGTTTTTGGATCTTGAGGTGTCTCATTCCTCTGTTCATAATCGAACAATTTTGGTTTATACTTTTGTCTAACAGTATTTAACGGAGGAAAACCTTGCTCTATCTCAAGAGCGGCTGCTAGTTTTCCAGCTTGAGCAAGTTATTCCTCGAAAACATTATCATCTCTATAATTTTTATTCAGGGTATTGCATATTGCACACAGAATTAACTAACCTATCGATTTTATTATATTTAATAATTAAAGCTAAAGGAATAGCTATTTGATTTCAAAAATATAATGTTTTCTGTCACAATAGGAATAGGTCATTATATCAACGAACATAAACTTCAATAAGATTATTGCTATATTATGAATTGAGATAACAAAATTGATTTCTTTAGTGCCTTAGTGCTTTGTTCATTGGAATCGTTTGAAATTGTTGAAAAATTAAAAATTCAAATTGAATACAAATCTCCGGTTTGGCGCCCCTTTAGAGTGGCGCCCGCGTGCGGTGCACGCGTTGCACGCGCGGTTGCGGGGGCCCTGCAGATAGTCATCATAATTAAGAAACAATGTTAAATAACACGACTCAGGTAAAACATTACGCTCTACAATAATACATAAGTTTGTAGTCACCCAAATCAAAAACATAAAAGTAGGAATTATTAAAATTCACATAACACATTACAACTATTAAAACTTCGACGCCAGCAGTATTATAAGTCACAATTCTAGTAAATGTCAAATTATTGAAATCTGAATGCCATGCCAACATCCAGCTGGATAAATGAAACTTAGCACACTTAGACCGGCTTTCAAACTGTTTCACTAAAATTACTCCATTTTCTAAATAAATAGAAATCACTCGGTGTATATGATAGGGGCTAAATAGGTTTTTAGACAAGCACAAATTATTGACGTTTTTTTGGAAAATCAAAAATAAAAATGTTTCCCATATTATGCCGACTTTTTGGCTGACACTGTACATATTAAAATAAACCTCAATGTAATTGCATGTAGTTTATGTCATGTTAATGCTATGATAGATTATGGCGTATAACAAAGGCAAATCTTTCAGAAATCACCTTTGAAATGTAATCTTCCTGAAAATTTGTATACTCAATAATGTTGGAGCATTTTCCATTTCAAATACAATTTTTCGAATTTTTTTATTATTAGTAGTGGTAACCCACTTCCTCATACCGAAGTTTAGTTGATTGGCCCCGTTGAGTGCAATAGTCTCGGGACAATTTTTTTGATATTCATAATTCGGTGTCTGGCTTGCCCTGAAGAGTGTTATGGTGATCATTGATTTAGTTTGATATAATTAATTGTTAGAGCGTTCAACAGGTAACATATTCCTTCTAGAATATATGTACAGTGTGTCACCGGATTGAGTTTACTATAAGTATAATCGACAAAAAATATACAATTTTATTTTAATATTTTGGGATTCCGCCCTGCTTGGTCTGAAAACAATTTTAAGCAGAGTTTTAATTTTTAGAAATTAAGTCGGCCATGAAAAATGTGAAAAAGCTATTTTATATTTAGGTAAACTACCCTTTTTATTCATGATACAGCAAAGTTGTACCAAGAAAAGTTGTTCAGAATGATAAATTATGGCCCTATACAAAATTTTAGTAAGATCTGCTTCCTTAGATTAAACCGTTATTTTTAGATTAAACAAAAACATTGTATTTTTTTTCAGGTAAACTACCCTTTTTGCTTATAATACGGCAAAATTTTACTAAAAAGAGTTGTTCAAAATGGGAAATTATGGCCCCATACATAATTTCAGGAAGTTCTACCTACTTAAATCAAACTGTCATTTTTAATAAATACAATTTTAGCGGTTTAATTTAAGTAGGTACATCTTCCTGAAATTTTGTATAGGGCCATAATTTATCATTCTGAACAACTTTTCTTGGTAACATTTTACCGTATCATGAACAAAAGGGGAAGTTTACTGGAAAATAAAATAGTTTTCGCTACACTGTCAAGGTCAACTTGTGTTTTCAAAAACTGCATATATTCTTAAAATTCTCTTCAGACCAAGCAGGGCGGAATCCCAAAACATTAAAATAAAATTGTAAAATTTTTTGTCGACAGTCAACTCACTCCGTGGACATACTGTATGTTTCAATAACGTAATTATTTACATAAGTGAATTTTCAAATAAACTGTAATATGACCGGCATATTTTCAGTAGAAATATAACAGGTGCTTGAAATATTTCCATAGGGAAATTTTTTAAGCACGCGTTGTACTTTGATAGAGAATATTATGAATGAAAAAACAGTAAAAAAAAACATTTTTATTAAAAAAATTACGAAAGTAATTTCTAAGTACTAATAGTTTACGGTTTTTTGTGATAACAGTGACATAAGTGGAAATTTTCCGGTAAATTCCCAATTATAAATTTTCGCCGTTACCATGGAAAATTTCCAACTAAATTTGCATAAGGGATATTCTCTTGCAAAATATGGATTTATAATTGTACGGTGTCTATGAGCTTATCTTTATCATTAAATTTTATTAGAAGTGTTCTTTTCATATTTCTAGTACTAAATAAAATGTATTGTAACTTGCACAATAAATGTCATTTGTCCTACGTTACAGTACACACCTTTCAACTTATTCGATTGGGGACATTCTAAACTGATTATAAAATCGTTAACCCTTGAAACTTAAATTGCTTGAGAAACTAAACCTATATCGAAACCCTTCGAAATTGTGCCTATAAAACTGATTTTTAATATGGTTATGTACCGAAGGGACACCACTGGTTAGACTAGTTAGGATGGGCACTGCTTTTATGTTTGCATCAAAATAAAGGACTATTTATTAAAAGGGATTAATTTAATTGAGAATTTGTATTAGAGGTTCACATTATACATTAAAAAATTAGGGCCTGTCAACTCGAAGTAAATATTAATAGCTATACTATGCAATCATTACATATTTAGTGAATATCTTCCACAATAATTACTGCAAAAGAAAAAACGATCTACTTTGGCCCGATACGAAGCATACTATCTAAAACAGCATTAACATGGGAGAGTGCGAGAATGTTTTCAGTCAAAAATAATGGAAAAAACTCTGCAATTCTATTAAAAAGTTAGGCATTTACGAAAAGCAAAAAATCGAATCGATCTGTTTGCAGTTTGCTACGCACCATTTGATTACTACAGTAAAAGTTTTATAGAACTCGTGCTTGTTCTTGTTGGGCTAAACAACTTCCTGTACAGAAACTACACATCACTGACAAAGAAAATCGATGTGACCCTTTTTAAGATCATATTAAAAGGAAAACGAATGGTTGCAAGCATTTCGATTTTGCATGCGAAGTACGAACTTTTTGTTGATAAGCTGAATAGCAGGCCGATTTTTAGTAACTTTGGAAAATTTCGCGAGCTGAGATCATAAATATTAATGGAGGAAACTCTTCAATCGAAAATTTGTATCACGAACGTCCTGAAATCGGTATAAAGTATGTCATATTAACTTGCTGTTACTTTTACTTCAGCGTTGATGAATAAAAATACTTGTTTTATAACTTAAAGTGAGGTTTAATTAATTATAGTCATTTCATGTCCCCGGTTTTTATCCAATTGTGTTTCCAGTAAATATCAATTGGTAAATAGTTTCATAAATATTGTAAAATAAACAGTATTTTCTCTAGTAAGCTGCATTTACATGGTGCCGTTTAATCGAGAAAAAATACTAATAAAACCTTTAGCTTATGTATAATCCAAGAAAGGATAATTTAAAAAAGCCGAGTGTTTAAAAAATTGTGGAAAATTATACAGAGCTCTAATGCAGTCTAAAATAGAAAAATAATCATGATAAAATGGATCCGTAAATTAGCGGTTTTTGAGATACTAAATATTTTCTGATTTGATAGTTACTTTAAATAACATGTGGACTATTTATGTGTACCGTAAAACGAGGTTACTTTGCTCCATTTTTTACTGAAATTTTAAAGAGTACCTGTGAAAGTCACCTCGCCGTTTAAGAAAATCTTTATATTGTAGCAACAGTTAGAACAATGTTTCAAAATTAACACTAGAGCTTTATTTTGCATCAAAATACCGTAGAAATTTTAAATTATTAATTTTGGAGCAATGTATCCTCATAGGGGGAGGATACTTTGTACCACCAGAGGAATTATTCGTTATTCGGCTTCAAAATATATATTGGAGCATAGTAAGACCATATCATGGGTTGTAAATGCACCATACACGAAATAGTACATTAAAAAATATATTTTGTTAGGAAATACATAGTACATATAAATCAAAGGAAATAAGTGGTAAACATTAAACTTATAAATCAAACAAAATGAGTGGTAAATATTAAACTTATAAATCAAATAAAATAAGTAATGAACATTAAACTTGAGGCACATCTTATCACCTATCTACTCCACAGTCTGTCCAATTCTGGAACTGAAAAGTGTCCCCGATTAGAGACTTTTTTTGGTTGTTTAATTCTGCCAATAACATCATCCCACTGATAGTAAAGTGTGTCTGGCTTATCAGGCCATTTCCAATTTTTGAGGGACTTCACCATTGCACTTAGTGTAGCCCCATTATCATCAAAAGTTATTATTTTTCCCGGAAATATTTCGCCCTCATATTGAAAGAGGACATGTTCCCCTATTTCTTTGACAACTTCCTGCAATGAAAGAAGGTCTTTATTGGTCTTTTGTCCTGAAGCGACAGCGTTAGTTTCGTCATCCTCTGCGGCTTCTCTCAATATACTTTCTGAAAAATCTTCATCATCAGAAGAATCCCGCAAAGATATTTCATCAGCAGATGAATCACTATCCACAGCATTTATTGATTTGCGACGTTTCTTTGATGATGTCTGTGGTTCTTCATCAGACTGAGCATCATCATTATTTAGAACTTCAGGTCGATACTCTTACCTGCAGCAACAGCCATTTCCTTTCTCTTCCTGGTTTTTGTTTCTGACAATTCGGATCTTTTAGAGTCTAAAGATTGTAGAAATGTATGTTCTATAGTATTCTTGTCGCCTTCCGCTCGAGGAATCATAGCCAAAAGCTCATCAACATTCACAGGATGAATGCCACATTTTCTGAAACCTGAAATTAAATTTGTAGCAGCATTAGGTTCTAAGGCAGTTATAAGTTGTTTCAGAAGCAATGGAAAATGTTGTTTCTGTAGAACTGTGTTTTTGGCACCCTCTGGAGTTTCCTTCCAGCTTGCTAGTATTTTCCGCCAAGCAACTTTCATTGGCCGAAAAAAGCCACATCCAGTGGTTGTGTTAAATGGGTGCTGTTTGGTGGCAACATACGAAAGATACATCATTATTTCTACAAAGATTTAGAACATGTACGGATATATGGGATGATAAGTTATCGCAAATTAAAACTTTTTTCCCTTGAAGTTTTTTTAACTTTGGCAGCATTAGGCTTTCAAACCAGTCTGAGAAGCTGTTGGCATCAAACCATCCACTACTACTGTTGCTATAACGGCAGCCTTTGGGCCCATTCTCGGTCCAGGTTGTCCACATGCAAGAAGATCGGTAAACTACATATGGAGAGTTCTCCGGTAGAGCTACCAGCAAACATAATAGAAATGCTAGTTTTGGATGAATTCCGAATTTTTTTAGGATATTTGCAACCACGTTTGGTTATCACCTTTTTTTGGCCCGGGTTATCTGTAAGATTCGACTTGTCACAGTTCCAAATGTTCTCTGGTGGCACGTCTTTTACAACTTCCCCAAATTTGAGATGTAATCAGTTAATGTTTCAGTATTTATAGAAGCTCTATTGCGTTTTATATTACTAGAAAATCGTACAGTGGAGTTGTGGGTGACGTTTCAGAAAGCCTAAAACCCATTCATGGCCCGGTAGATTGTTCTTAAATGTTCTCACAATTCTACCAAGCCGGCTCAATATAATTTCACGATCATATGCAAATCAAATGAGTCTAATGGGAAACTAAATGTGCTAAAGACTAATATACAGTTTACAAATGAAGTTTCTTCTTTCTCGGAAAATATCGGGGGTCTTCCAGGCTTCTCAAGTAGATTGCCTTTAAGTTTATTAATGATAGTTAGCCGTGGAATTTTGAACTCTTGATCGGCTTTTCTCTGCGTCATACGTTTGCTTCTAACTGCATGTAAACATTGCTGCAAGGTTTCTTCAGTGTAGTTTTGATAAGCCTGAGAGCCGTTTTTTTTATAGGCTCTTGGCATAGCCGAAACAAATTTTAAAGCCTATAGGTTACCGTTTTCAAAAATTACAGCAAAATTAAATCTACAATTATTGGTTGGGGTAACTTTGCTCCAACCACAAACAGCGGGGCAAAGTATCCCCATATTTAGCGCAATACAACCTCAAAATGGTAAACATACAAAAAAAAAATTAAATAAGTTTATATATTCTTAAATTTTTACGGCTTTCTAGAGACAACAATCCGATACATCAAATAAAAACGCAACTTACCTTATTACTTCCTTTTACAATAAAGGAAGTATTGGATTCACCCCAAAAATTCGAAATTGAGTTTTCAACAGATCTTCACGTTTTAGTGTCCCCTGATCCCAAAAAACATATATTTTTTATAGTTCTGTCTGTGTGTGTGTCTGTGTGTCTGTCTGTCTGTGAACAGAATATCTCAAAAACGAAAAGCGGTATAGCGTTGAAACTTCATATATAAGTTTCGTGTACTATGTAGATGAGACAGCAAGCTTTTGAAAAAAATCGCATAACCGGAAGTAGGTGTTTACTCTTGTGATTTTTCAGTTTTTTTTCGATTTTTTCAAAAACGGCTCTAACGATTTTTTATAAACTTTACATTTTTATTACATTTTGAATGTGTATTGATGTGAGATAGGTGATTTTCCAGTTGAATACTTCTAAAATGGGTTTCTTTTGTTTTTTTGTCTATTTTTTTATTAACTCTTATTTTAAATAGAACACCCGGTATATTATTACATTTTTGAATTCAGCTTAAAATTCTAGAGAAAATTTGTCTCTTCAACTAACGCTCTATTTTGTACCGTTTTTGCAGAATTTGTAATTTTTGAAAATTTTTGACAAATGCTTAAAACATTTTAATCAAATGTTTGGCTAATTATACGATCACTGTAAAAGGAAGTTGTGTGCGTGTATCACACCAGATTTTTGTTGATTTGTGTTTTCTTCCACACAATGAATTTTTCAAGGCACATTTATTACGTCAATGGCTAGATTGATACAAAGAGGGTTACGAAGGTCAAAGAGTAGGGAGGAGTCTAACAATTAGCTTTTAAATTCATATCATAGTGCCCTCTATTGAAAAATCGTCCATACACACTTTTTAGTTAGCACAACTAACACGATGTTTCAAAAAATACAAAGTCAGAATTTGGAGCAATGTATGTCCCCCAGGAGCAAAGTAACAGGCATATGATACACGAAACTAGCTGTCGGCTGTTCCTTAGGGACGCAGGTGCGTTAGCCTCTCAGCCGTCTACAGTCTATATGGCATTAGACAAAGTGTAGTTATTCCATAATTGAAAATATATTTTATTATCCATCCTACAGTTACAATATAAGAAGATTTAAGCAATAAAATCCGGGCTATTCGATGCCGCTTAAAAGATATAAAACAATTTCCAAAAAGTGTGTCAACATAACATGAGTTCTGGGTCAACACACACGCACGTATCATGCACATCAAGCAGCTGGCAGCTGCTGTAAGCGATCAGCAATGTGGCCGAAACTTATATCGGAATTATGGGCGAAAACGCTGTAGCTGCAGAATCGAGGTATCTCAGTTTCACTGTAACGCGAAGGCTTACGGTGTTGCAGCTGAGACCGCCGTTAATCTCGCGGGGTTATCCTCATATTGACAAACAGTGCACTCCCGAAATGTATTGCGATCCGAGGGTTGAAACCATTTTTCGCTCCGCTTAATTGTTTCCTCAATTTACCAATTTTTTTCAGGCCCAACCTGTATATTTTTATTTCCATTGTAATCAGTTCACATACTAATAACTGAAGGACTTGAAGACTTCCCCACGAATTTATTTGCTTTACAAAGGGTTGAAAGGATATAGTGTGTGTACGTGACTAGTTTCGACAATATGTCATCATCAGACGTAACATTATTAAAAAAGGCTAATGGTAACAATAGTTAGCTTAGATGAAAATTGCAAGTAACATTTGAGGCCTGAAGAACAAGTTACAAGTTGAAACATTTGGAGGGCATTTCCGCCGGAATGTAACAAATATCATAAATTAAATACAGCTAGGCGTTTGACCAAATCTCTAGGTGAACCATTGTGAAATGTTTGATTAACATGGTAGGGAAGAATATATACAAAACTTAAAGTTAGTGAACAAAGTTGAATTTACATTTTCCCTTAGAGGATGATGAACGTTCATTAAAAAACAAGCCAAAGGCCAAAGTCCAAAGGCCTGTTTGTTTAAAGAACTTTCAGCAACTTTAGACAATCTGAATTAAATATCGTTATTTTGAATTTTAAAAAAATATAAACTTAGCTGCAACCCCCTAAACGTTTTAACGATGTCAAATCTACCTCAGCGTCAGCAGCAAGAGTGGCAGAACTTCGCCTAAAACAGTGCCCTGTGTATTCTTCCGGCTTTGGCAGCTTTAGAAATTGTGCCACTATCGAAGGCATTTTCCCAACTGAATGAATGCCGACGCGTTGAACAGTGCATTTTCCTTTACGGTAGGACGCAAAGACATAATCATGTGGTACATTGTCTTTCCGAAGACAAGCATATTTTCGATAACACTATTGGGTTTATAGCTTCTCCTTCAGCCACAACCGGGAAAACTCTTTTAATATTGGTCTTTGTGTCTGCAAGAGTAATGAGAAGACAACCATCATCTTTTTCTACAATATCCTGCGTCCGTAAAGAGTGCAGTTCTTCTCTTCTGCATGCCCCACAGACTCTGATAAAGAGAACAACCTAATAAATTAAATAAAGAACTATATATAAATAATATGTATTAATTTTCTGTCTTATAAGAATCTTCGACTTTGTAGGCTCATAACCCACTGAATTACGCTTTAAAAACGTCACAACTTTAGGAAATTTCTCAATTTGTATATTTTCTTTCACAGCCAAAACACTTTTTAACATTGAATATTTAGACTAAACTGTCGACGGTTTTAATGTTCGTGTCTGTAATAAATTTATAATTAAATGAAATTTTCTTGAACGATCTACTTACTTTTTCATGAGGTAACTTAACAGGGTAT
>CALNHX010008657.1:0-29172 GCA_940337035.1 Agriotes lineatus
ATTCCACTTCTAAATTTATTAAATTTAAGTACCTATTTATCGGTGAATTTTGGCTATAATTTGTTGCATGATGTATACAAAATAGGTTATGACATCTGAGGGTTTTCATTGGAATAGATAGATATTAATGATACAGGTTTGATAATGAGCATCTTAATGAAACAAGTTTGGTTGTCAGAACAAGATGGTCAGCCGAGTTCTGTGGCAATCAAATGAGTTTCATTAAGTGCCATCAGCGATCGTGTATTGTTCAATATTTTATTTTCCTCCATACATTCTGGTTCAATGTGTTCTTTGTTTTGTAATAAAGAATATCTATTACCGCACTGAGTGCAGTAATTTCATCTATAACCGCACTGAGTGTAGTAATAAAGCTCTTAACGCTACTTAAATTAATTTCGTAAATAGTCTGTAACAACACTGAGATAAATTTGTTTAAGATGTCTCATAAATAAAACCATCCAACAATTTAACAATGAAGCATACGCTAATAGTAGCTCTTCAATATTCTAATGAGTCCAAATACATCATTTTCATAAAATACAGTAGTTGTGATTCCCAATATTAAAATGTAAATATCTCTCAGCAAATCTCAAAAATATATGTAGATGTCTTTCAATTGCCCTTACGTGAACCCTATACCTTCTTCTTCTTTGGGTGCATGTAAATGCCTTCACGATAACTTGAGAGATAAAGTTCTAGACCTAGGGGATATCAGTCTCCGGTCGAACGCTATATGAAGGAGACCAAATTATAGATGAGTATTCTAATTTACTACACACCAGTGAGCAATATACAGTTTTAATTGACTTCAATGATAAGCTCTTACAGTTAATGTAACACATATCCTAAAATTTTTGATGATTCTACCGTTACGCTATGTATGTGATCTATAAATGTAAGCTTCACATCAATGATGATATCCAAGTTTTTAACACTGGGAACATAACCCAAACGATTGTTATATATGCTGGCACTAGTTTCAAATTGTTTTGCTTTCATAAAAAAGGATATACGCCAACACCTTTGAATATTTAGTGAAAGACTGTTGTTGTTACTTCATTGACTGTTTCTATAGTTTTAAATACTTCCAGATCGTCAGCAAATAATAAACAATTGGTATGTTGGAAACAATGAAAAATATCATTTATGAATAGATTAAATAAAATCTGGTGTGATACACTCACACAACTTCCTTTTACAGTGATCTTATAATTAGTCAAAAATTTAATTTAAAATTTTTAAGCAATTGTCAAAAATTTTCAAAAATTACGAATTCTACAAAAACGGTACAAAATAGAGCGTTAGTTGAAGAGACAAATTTTCTCTAAAATCTTAAGCAGAATTCAAAAATGTAATAATATACCGGGTGTTCTATTTAAAATAGGAGTTAATAAAAAAAATAGAAAAAAAAAACAAAAGAAACCCACTTTAGAAGTTTTCAACTGGAAAATCACCTATCTCACGTCAATGCACATTAAAAATGTAATAAAAATGTAAAGTTTGAAAAAAATCGTTAGAGCCGTTTTTGAAAAAATCGAAAAAAACTGAAAAATCACAAGAGTAAACACCTACTTCCGGTTATGCGATTTTCTTCAAAAGCTTGCTGTCTCATCTACATAGTACACAAAACTTATATATGAAGTTTCAACGCCATACCTCTTTTCGTTTTTGAGATATTCTGTTCACAGACACACAGACAGACAGACAGACAGACAGACAGACAGACAGACACACAGACCAATGAAAAAAAATATGTTTTTTGGGATCAGGGGACTCGAAAACGTGAAGATCTGTTGAAAACTCAATTTCGAATTTTTGGGGTGAATCCAATACTTCCTTTATCGTAAAAGGAAGTAAAAAGGGGTGTCATATGTCCTCTTTGTGACACTCCTGAACTAACAACCATTGAGTCTGAAAGATAACATTCTATTTTAACATATTGCTTTCTATCGGATAAGTAACTATACAACCATTTTAACATTCTTAAATTAAAACATACTTCTGTAATTTTGTTAACAACAAATTATGGTCAACCCTATCAAATACCTTGGAAAAATCAATACAGACGGTATCCACTTGCTTTCTAGCCTCAAAGGCATTTAATAAGGCTGTATGATAAGACAGTAAGTTAATTACTGTGCTCTTTTGAAGAGAGAAATCATGTTGTTGATTGCTTACAATCTCCCGACAAGACCATGACAATTGTTCACTAATCAAGCAGTCAGAAAGTTTAGGTATAACGGATTGATTGCTAACACTTCTATGATTTCGTACACTACTCCTATCACCAGACTTAAAAATGAGTATTATATAACTACGTTTTCAGTCGAAGTTGTGCAAATTAAAAAGTATATGTAAACGTGTTGTCAGAGAACAGACACAATTTTTTAGTAGTAAATTAGGTATATCATCGCGTCCAGTGCTAGGTTTATTTGGCAAATGATTAACTTTATTACATATGTCAGAGAAAGATATTTCCCTATAATTTATATTAGTACTAGCAAAGAACATATAACATGAAGAACATCAGCCTTGAGGCGTACCTGCGTATACCGCGAAATTACTCGTCCGCCAGAATCGCACTTTTAGGCCCTCTGTGGGCTAGGTAACCAGTTAAATCCTCTCAGGGTATTCCAGAAACAAACCATTCTAAAGATTTCTTCGACTTAATCGATTAGCGGTGTTGCCAGATTTAAAACATATTTAAAACGGTGCTGCATAATTTCGTTTACCTACATTAACGTTTATTGAAATGACAAAAATTGATTTCGAAGCAAATTTTATTAATTTCTATTCTTCTCGTCTCGGAAATATGTTATTTCCAATTAGGGCTAGTGTACCGAGTTACATTTCAAATACATATGTAGTTCAGCTGAAGCATAATCATAAATCATGTATATTTTGCAAGATTCTAATTTGTGGCATTTGATTTATGTATTTCCAGGAAAACGCTTTTCTGTGGTTATCAGGGATGACGTCAGTTAGATCAGAATAACAATAATTCAGAAATATTTTAATGTTAAGTAATTAACTAATATATATTTTGCAATGTATTTGGACTCCTTTCTTGAGATAACTGTACTTGGAATTATGTTTACCAAACTAACTAACTAATCAAAATAGAGCGGAAAATATGTGACAAATTTTAGAAAGCAACATGAACTATTTTAACTTGTTTAAAGACTTAAAAAATTGTTATTTTCTAGGAAAAAATTTTGTTTTAGTTATTGCTAGTTTCGTGTTTGTAAATTTATTTAAGAATATACTATTTTCACTTTTGATTAAATGTAGTTAGTTAGTACCTATTGCTGCAACTACTAAATAATTCATTATTTTGGTAGCTTTCATTATTATTTATGTACCATATACAAAGCAATCAAATTATTATTTCATGTACTACTGGTCACGCATTCAGTTTGGCGAACGGGGTTAGAACAATTTCTTTTTATAGTCCTCATACATTTTTCAAGTTTGACATTGGAAATAAATGGTAAATTTATAGTTATTTACAAGTGAGGAACAAATAAAATATTCAACAATAAACGCAAGGTAACGGATTTTACCAAGCTAGTAATGTTAAATACTATTAGAAACTCCTTAAAAACTAGACTAATTTTGGATGCTTTGCCACTACATTATAAAACCAGTCCAGTGCCAACTACCGAGGAATTCCCTCAACAAAACTGTCCACCTTCACCAGAAAGATTGGTAGTAAGAAGAAAAACTGCACCAAAAACATATGTCAACATCACACTGTTAGCTTTACTCTTACCTCGCTCAGCCTCTATAGTTTACTTCGAAGTGTGCTTGGAACCCGTCACTAGCTACAGTGAAGACGGTGTGTTTCATTTATTAATGAAATGTCCAAATTTATCTGGGCGCCATTTTCTTTTCTTTATATATATATATTAGTAATTCTAGTTTTGGTTAGTCTATTCTCATTGTATTTATGGAAACAATTATCGACTTCTAATTTCTATCTAGGCAATAGTTCTTATTAGGGATGTCGGCGGGTACCCGGGTACCCGGGTCGACCCGGGTAATAGTCGACCCGGGTGTAGTTTCAGGACCCGGGTACCCGACTAGTAAATTATGTAATTTCCAAGAAGTAAGCCTTTTTCGGTAAAGATGATAAAAATAATAGCGATAAGCTCTAGAAAACATAACCATGCAGTAATAACAAGAATAGGATGGGGTGATCCCATACCACATTGTTTCATATAAGGAAGGTAATAAATCCGCTTCACGGAAATATTCAACCCGTCAATAGTACCATTAAATTGCGTCAATATGGGATGAAGTAACATAAACATCCTGTTCGTGATGTCGATTGATGCTGCTACCAATTTCGGACAAAAAGTCACGTACTTGAATTTTATAACACTTGGAAGTGTGAAAATATTTACGAATAATAGACGACTTGCAGTTTGAATTGGCGAGTAGGTACTATTTCAATTTAGTTCAATTTAAAACTCGCGGCGTAAAAGAAAGCAATTTGTAGTTACTTCAGATGTTCAGATGTACACTAACATTTTTGTTATATATTTCGGGCCCCCGGGGGTACCCGGGTACTGCTTTCGGGTACCCGGGTTTGGTTTTAGACCGGGTACGACATCCCTAGTTCTTATCATAAAACGGGGTACCCCACTTAAGCTTAGGTCTATTTGACTTTCTAACTACTATATTTCACGTAAACACTAATGCACACAAATATAATAGTTAGTGTATTACTAAGGGGTTATAAATTGTTGTTGTTACTTTTGAGAATATTCGAAATATCACAAGATTATCTTTACTTATCTGATAATTTGTTACGCTTGTGGAATCGAAGACCAGCCCCTCAGGAGCCTAATCAGCCTGCAACACCGCTCAAGAGGTCGATCCGCTCTCCCAACTGCCATTCTGACAGTCGCTAAACGTCAGCTGTCATTTGATCGCAAGCAATCGCAAGATCTCCATAATGAAATTCTTATGAAGAGATGTTCAAACTAACGCGTTTCCGTCGCCTCAAACTTGTTGCTATAACATCCAATTACGAAAATAGCATCAGGTAGATCCAAAGTCAACTATACACACCCTGTACTAGCAGGCAAAAAACTATGCAACGCTTACCTGGGTTCCTAAATCAGTCAATATGACCTGAAGCTAAATCCGTTGGAAAATGGTACCCTCTTTCAAAATCTGCCTCAAGCACGCTTCGTTAGTATCCACATACTATTAACGAAGAACGAGAAATCCCGAGTTCACCACATTTTTACCACTAAAAACCTTTTATGCACAGCTAAATTATGTCACCAATTTGATAACAAAAACCTGTTATTATTTTTCTACCCTCTTTTCTTTCTTAAAAACCCTTGCAACTCGGATATTAATTTTCATACGCTTTGACTGCCTACTAACGTTAATACAATAGGTTTTTAACACGTAACAACACCAGGAGTCATCTGCCTTATGTTCAAAAACTTTCTGTATTAAAGCCACATTTTTATTAAAATATTTTAACTTTTACTTGTAACTTTTTACTTCTGTGTGTATAGACGATTCATCAAAATGTAGTTTTTTTTTTGTCAGAATGAAATGTAAAAACTATTGGGACTGTAATAAAGAGTACAACGTACCTACGTTGGAGTTTATTTGAGTAAGAATGTGTTCTATGTTACTGGATTATTACGAATATATTTGTATTATCGATTAAATAAACTGTCACATTTTAATGTAGTGTCTTTCATTTTGTCTAGTTCTCTAACTTCATTATAGAGGAAGCATTAAAAATCTGCAAAATTTTATTTTAGTGTCATTGTAAATGCTGATGAGAAAGACAAAAACCGGAACAGATAGAGGAGAGGAAGGAGAACACCAAAAAGAAGAGATAAGCTTGAAGGAAGTGAAAGAAGCAGCGCAAAGAATAAAAATGTACAAAGCAGCGGGGCACGACAAAATAAAACCCGAAATGTTGAAGTACATAGGAAAGGCTGGGATGTACCACCTGCACAGGATAATACAACAAACTTGGAAGAGAAATTAAATCCCCAAAGACTGGAAAGTGGCAATTATTCATCTGATATATGAGAAGGGAGACAGTAGGAGGTGCGAAAATTATAGAGGGATCTCGCTCCTTAGCGTGCTGGGAAAAATCTATGAAAGAATATTAGAGCAAAAAATGCGAAAAATTATAGAGCCAAAGTTAAAAGAGTCTCAGAATGGATTCAGGAAAGGAAGAAGTTCGCAGGATTTAATATTCGGACTTAAGCAAATAATAGAGAAAGCCATAACATATGATAAAGAGCTCTATGTATGCTTTGTGGACTTGGTTAAAGCATTCAACACGGTACCAAGGGAACAAGTATGGGAAGCGCTAAAAAAGTACGGAGTGAGAGGCAGACTAATAAGAGCCATCAGGGGCTTGTACAAAATGACAAGAAATTATGTAAGAGCCGGAAGTGAAAGATCAACACAATTCATAACGCATGAAGGAGTGAGACAAGGAGGAATACTGAGCCCTCTTCTATTCATCACCCTGGTGGATGATATAACAAGAGAAATAGAAGGAAAAATAGAAGGATACCAGATAGGGTTTAAAAACATGGAAAGGGTACGAGTTTCAGAATTTATGTTTGCGGATGACATAGCCATATTAGCAAACTCAGAAAGAAAGCTACAGAGAGCAGTAGAGTGCTGGAATCGAGAATTTGCTGAAAAAACATGAAAATAAATACAGAAAAAACAGTAGTGATGATGGTAGCAAGAAAACCAAGAAACATTCCCATTACTATAAACAATGAAGAACTGAAGCAAGTGGAAGAATTTAAGTACCTGGAAACAACAGTGAGTAGGGATGGAAAACAGGAACAAGAAATCAACAACAGAATACAAACAGCAATTAATGTATATTTCACCATAAATAAAGCAATAATTGTCAAAAAAGAGATATCAAAAAAGGCAAAAATTAGAGTGTATAATGCTATATTTATTCCAACCCTAACATACAGCAGCGCGACATGGACACTGAATACGAGATTAAAGATGCGACTACAAGCATATGAGATGAAATTCCTAAGAAGGATTGAGGGCATAACACAAAGAGAGACAAAATAAGAAACACAGAAGTTAGGAGAAGACTAAACACCAAGTCATTGGAACAGAAAATTGAAGCAAACCAGTTGCGATGACTCAGACACCTATTCAGAACAAATAGCGAGAATATACTAAAGAGAGTATGAGAAGCCAAGCTGGAGGGAAGAAGACCTAGGGAAAGACCAATCACATCATGGAATAAAAGAATGACCAAAATATTAAAAGACAGAGGAATAAACAGGAAAGAACCAAAGGAACTAGCGGGCGATAGAAAGAAGTGGAAGAAATTCTGTGCAGGAGTTAGGAAAAAGAAAGAATAAAAAGCAATCAAATTATTATTTCGCGTAATCCTCCTACATTTTTCAAGTTTGAGATTGGCAATAAATGGTAAATGTATAGTTATTTACAAGTGAGGAACAAATAAAATATTCAACAATACACGCAAGGTAACGGGTTTTACTGGCTCCAAAAGGTGACTGCCTCGCCAGTCATATCCATCTGTCCGCCAGTAAAAACCCTTTTACCAAGCTAGTAATGTTAAATACTATTACAAACCCTTTAAAAAATATACTAATTTTAAATGCTTTACCACTACATTATAAAACCAGTCCAGTGCCAACTACCGAGGAATTCCCTCAGCAAAATTGTCCACCTTTCACGAGAAAGATTGGTATTAAGAAGAAAAACTGCACCAAAAACATGTCAACATCACACCAGGAGTCAACATTGACGAATCTACGTGAACATTGAGGGTTGATAAACAATCATCTGCCTTATGTTCAAATACTTTATGTGTATTAAAGCTACATTTTTATTAAAATATTTTAACTTTTACTTGTAACTTTTTACTTCTGTGTGTATACACGATTCATCAAAATGTGGTAATTTTTTTTGTTAGAATAAAATGTAAAAACTAGTGGGACTGTAATAAAGAGTGCAACGTATTTACGTTGGAGTTTATTTGAGTAAGAATGTGTTCTGCGTTACTGGATTATTACGTATATATATTTGTATGCAGTGTTTTTCATTTTGTTCAGTTCTCTAACTTCAGTATAGAGGAATCATTAAAAATCTGCAAAATTTTATTTTAGTGTCATTGTAAATACCGATGTAAGCGGCGGCATTTGATATATTTGACTAGCGCAAAATATTCCTTAAGAGTTATTTCAGTTTAAAAAAGAGTAAGTAGCTTTTACCATGTCCGACCTAATCATTTTGATTCCTAAGCGCCAAATTAAAATTGTAATTGATCAGTATATGTCGGTTATATCATATTTAAAATAATAATTTAAGTTATCCTGAAAATGAAGTTTGTCGTTCGAAAGTCATTGCCACATAGGAGCAATGTTAAATAGTTTTCCTGAAAGCAGTTAAGTCACCATTAGCAAAGATTAAATAAACAAGGATAGATAGAAAGGCTCCTTGTCTCAACGAATTCTTGGCACTTTCTTAGCAATTAGCTCGAAATATTTGCTTATGCAACCCATATTACACACTTACGAATATTCCCATAAGCTTGAACCTCTTCACGTTATATGCTCTTTGGTACTAGTTGAATTACTTACGTTAGAACTTCAAAAATAATCTTACTAGAAGTACAATTTTAAAGCTGGTAACTATTTCTCTATTAATGCTGTCTTAGAAACCATTGACTGGTCAATTTTATTCTTTGGGACATTATCTCACTTCATGTGCGTAAAATTAAAATTAACTTGAATAATGTGAAATTCCCTCATTGGTATTCTTCAGCTTTAATCGAGACAAAGAAAAATCTAAATACGAACGCAAGTATAAATTATTTAAACACCCCTATGCCCTAGAGGCATCATAAGACCATCTTAAGAGCTGTGAAAAAAATGCAGAAAACATGCTATGATGCATACGTCACAAATATTGAATCTAATTTAACATAGATACTAAATCATTCTGATCATACGCAAAAAGCAAACATAAATCCAATGCTTATCCCAACGAAATAAATTTTAATGTCGAGATTGCATGTACAGGTGAAGAGATATGTAGCGTATTCGCTAAGTACTTTGAATCTGTATATAGTAACATATAACGGCTCACGATCTATCATCAATAAAATTGAATGTAAACGATACATTATTGAATATTAATATAACAATTCTCCAGGTACATAACTGCATTTACAAGCTGGGCACAAATAAAGGGCCAGAGCCAGCTGGCATACCATCTTATTTAAAAAAAAAGGTGCTAATGGTTTAGCATACCCTCTGTATTTATTGTTTTTAATGTTCTTAAATCAAGAAACTTTTCCGGAAGAATAAAAAATAGCCCAAATTGTACCAATTTTCAAATCTGGTGATACGTCAAACACACAAAATTATCGACTGATTTCAATCATTTCAGCTTTTATGAAGGTTTTTGAGAAAGTAATAGGTACATGATTCTTAATTTGTTCACATTTTTAATACGCATCTGAACAGCATGGTTTTGTTAAAAATAAATTAACCACAACTAATAGTCCAAGAGCCAGCAACGGGTTTGCTTACAGTATTTTTAACAAGCGTGTAACTGTTATGGAAGGTCCCTTTGAATATACTGAGAAGGAAACCCGAAGTCTGGCAAGCCTGCGGTGGTGGTTTTAGCCCCCTTGCGTCCTTGAAGGGTGGAAAAAATATAATAAAAAAAAGTATAATAACAAGTCTGGCGCTTTGCTATGTTAAAGGTAATCATATCTTATATAAGTAAAAAAAATGACAGACGATTTCGCGGGTGGTAAGTTTACCCCAGATTCGCATAAAGTTGCATAATAAACTTAACTATTTACAGTAAAATAACAAAGTTGGGCCTTACACGGTATCATCAGAACATCTTCAGTATGCTATATTTAAAAAGCCAGACCAAAATTGTGGTGGAAAAAGAGTGACAGACCATAAAACAAGTTCCACATAAGTGCGAGAAAGATAGCCTTATACAGACGCGTGAGTGCGAGCGGGACAGACTTATGCAGACGCCAAGGTACAAGAGCGTGTATGGGGAATGATCGTCGATGCGCATTATTTAATCATTTTGGCAACTGTCTTTAATGATTTTTGAATATTTTATTGTGTAACATTGAAGTTTTTCAAGGTACTATATTCATGTAAAATGATTAACACTGTTTAAATACTCACTGAAAATACATTTTTTAAATTATAACTTCTTTTTTCTTTCCTTTTCCTCAGTAAACTATGATCGATAATTAACTTAATAATTTCGTTTTCTATTTTTAAGGAAGGTTGAAATAACAGGAAAACAAAATATTTAATAAACGGATGCGGGCACAGAATGGTTTTCTTGTTTAAATGTTTCGTGTATTTTTGCAATAAAATTTTAATTTTTATTTAAGAAAAGGAATTTCATGTAAATGCGTCAAACAAAGAAAATGAACAAAACGTAAAGTATTGACGAGGGGATTTTTACTTCCTTTTACAATAAAGGAAGTATTGGATTCACCCCAAAAATTCCAAATTGAGTTTTCCACAGATGTTCACGTTTTAGAGTCCCCTGAACCCCAAAAACGTGTTTTTGTTCATTGGTCTGTCTGTCAGTCTGTGTGTGTGTGTCTGTCTGTGTGTAAACAGAATATCTCAAAAACGAAAAGAGGTATGACGTTGAAACTTCATATATTCATGTTTACTCTTGTGGTTTTTCAGTTTTTTTAGATTTGTTCAAAAACGGCTTTAACAATTTTTTCAAACTTTACATTTTTATTGCATTTTTAATGTGTATTAATGTGGCACAGGCGATTTTCCTGTTGCATACCTCAAAAATGGGTTTGTTTTGCATTTTTTCTTTTTTTTTATTAACTCCTATTTTAAATAGAACACCCGGTATATTATTGTATTTTTGAATTCAGCTTAAAAATTTAGAGAAAATTTATCTCTTTAACTAATGCTCTCTAAAGCTCAAATGAATAACTTTACTGCCAGTGAATGGTCCCATTTCATTGGTTCTGCAATGCATGATAAAGAAATTCACCAAAGCTTCTTTAAATTTATTATTTCTGAGCTGCAATGGTTGATCAGCACCGGAAATAGTATAATCCAGATTGTGTCCTTGTCTTTGTGAAGTGTGTACTCTTTTATCGATAATGAAAAGTATTGCTCGAAAACAACGTCGATTCTGGATGCACTTGATTTTGTAACCGTTTTTAGATATTTTTTTTAAATATTGCCAAATGCCCTGGGAACATCTTTCAAAAGTGCAATATGAAAAATTCATCCAGCACCAAAACATCGTTATCGTTTGGTGCCTGGTTATCAATTGATTGTTCCAAAATAACAGAACTACGGCTCTATCTATTATGTGATCGCCTCAAAATCCCAAATTTCGTTTGCAAGTGGTAAAGGGTCTGTCTAAGAAGTGGCTTTCTTACATTTAAAAAAATATCCAAACTGCTTTTAATATTGTAGGAAACTATTTAAACAGTGTAGATGATTTAAAAATTTAATTATAAAAATACACGGAACATTTAAATAAAAAAACTCTCCTGTGCCGGCATCCGTTTATTAAACATTTTGTTTTCATGTTATTTCAAACTTCCTTAAAAATAGGAAACGAAATTATTAAGCTAATTATTGATCATAGTTTACTGAGGAAAATAGAGAAAAAATGTGGTGTGATACACGCACATAACTTCCTTTTATGAATCTTATAATTAACCAAAACTTTGATTTTTAATTTTTAAGCATTTGTCATTATTTTTCAAACATTACAAATTCTACAAAACCGGTACAAAATAGAGCATTAGTTCAAGAGACAAATTTTCTCTAAAATTGTAAGCTGAATTCAAAAATGTAATAATATACCGAGTGTTCTATACCGAGTGTTCTATTTAAAATTAGAGTTAATAAAAAAATATGGAAAAGAAAACAAAAGAATCCCATTTTAGAGGTATTCAACTGGGAAATAACCTATCTCACATCAATACACATTAAAAATGTAATACAAACGTAAAGTTTGAAAAAATCGTTAAGAGCCGTTTTTGAAAAAATCGATAAAACTGAAAAATCACAAGAGTAAACACCTACTTCCGGTTATGCGATTTTCTTCAAAAGCTTGCTGTCTCATCTACATAGTACACAAAACTTATATATGAAGTTGCAACGCCATACCTCTTTTCGTTTTTGAGATATTCTGTTTACAGACAGACACACAGACGGACGGATACACAGACTAATGAACAAAAATATGTGTTGTGGGTTCAGGGGACTCTAAAACGTGAAGATCTGTTGAAAACTCAATTTCGAATTTTTGGGGTGAATCCAATACTTCCTTTATTGTAAAAGGAAGTAAAAAGATGTTATAATTTTAAAAATGTATTTTCAGCGAGTATTTAAACAGTGTCAGTCATTTTGCATAGACATAGTACGTACCTTGAAAAACTTCACTGTTACAAAATAAAATATTCAAAAATCATTAAAGACAGTTGCCAAAATAATGCGCCTCCATGATCATTCCCCATACGCGCTCTTGTATCCGTGCGCCTGCATAAGTCTGTCCCGCTCGCACTCACGCGTCTGCATATGGCTGTCTCTCTCGCACTTATGTGGAACCTGTTTTATGGTCTGTTGCTCTTCTTCCACCACAATTTTGGTCTGGCTTTTTAAATATAGCATACTGAAGATGTTCTGATGATACCGTGTAAGGCCCAACTTTATTATTTTACTGTAAATGATTAAGTTTCTTATGCAACTTTATGTGAATCTGGGGTAAATTTACCACCCGCGAAAGCGTCTGTCATTTTTTTTACTTATATAAGATATGATTACCTTTAACATAGCAAAGTGCCAGACTTGTTATTATACTTTATTTTATTATTATTTTTTCACCCTTCAAGGACGCAAGGGGGCTAAAGCCACCACCGCTGCCTTGCCAGACTTCGGGTTCCCTTCTCAGTATATTCAAAGGGACCTTCCATAACAGTTACAGGCTTGTTAAAAATACTGTAAGAAATCCGTTGCTGGCTCTCGGACTATAATTAATGCGAGTATGTGACATTTCTGCAAGAGAACAATTGGCAAACCAAAGACAAGTTGATTCCATCTATACAGATTTTTGCAAGACATTTGACAAAGTGAATTATAAAATACAGTGAAGTCCGGTTATAACAAACTTCAAGGGACTGTAGAAATTGGTTCGTTATAGCCAAAGTTCGTTACAAGAGTTACAACAACAAATAATGTGCGAGTTATTATAAACTTACTTTATTGTCCATAATCGTCGACATTTGTACAATAAGTATAGAAACATTTATGTAAGAACGATAAACACGTATCTAATAGATATTTATTGTTAAAAATCGGATTTGTCTGCTTAGTATTACTAGCCGAATAAAGTTTGTCTATGTAAGCATCTACTTCGGCAAAACTATTTAATATACTATCCGGAATATTACGCGATTGCAGAAAATAGCAGATATCATTTATTTTCTTAATTGCCTCATGTACTGTTGGAATGGCAAGATCCTTCCCCGAAACCGATTCGTCGTCATCTTCGCTGCTAATTTCTTCGACTTGCTTATTTTTGGTTTCTCGAATAATAGCTTCGTCGCTTAAAAATTCTGTAGTGGCAATATTTTCGTCCACAAATATGTAAGCTTCAAGGTCACAATCCTGAAATCTGCCCATGTCGATCGTTGAAATAAAGACAGGCGAGTCATCACTTTCTTTGTTTCGTTGTTTATTCAACCACTCGGACAAGGGCAACTCGTCATCTGAATCATATCCTTGTACTTGTTCTGTATTAAAAAATTCCCCATGCCTGAAGCAATTAGCTATCGTTTCTGTTGTTACCTTTTGCCAGGCTTTATGAACAAAATTTATAGCATCCAGCAAATTTACGTGTGTATCTTGTCCTTCATCAATGCGGTTGATTATTCGTAAAAGAAGAAATTGTCTGTAGTAACTTTTTAGGGAATGTATAACACCCTGATCCATGGGTTGACGTTTTGAGCTTGTATTTGGAGGCATAAAAACCAATTTAATAAACTGTAAATGTTGGACATCCGGATGTGCAGGGCAATTATCAACAAGTAATAAGACGTTTCGGTTTTTCTGCCGCAATTCTTCATCCCATTCACGCAATTCAGTTGTAAAAAGGTCCGACATCATCCAGGCCTTCTTGTTCGCTTTGTAATTAACTGGAAGGCGTTTTATATTTTTAAAACAGCGTGGATTCTTTCCCTTGCCAATCACGAATAATTTCCTTTTTTCGGTACCAGTTAAATTTGCGCACACCAATACTGTGATCCATTCCTTAGATAACTTTCCTCCAATGCACAACTCTCCCTTGAATTTTAGTGTCTTGTCGGGCGTTAAATATATTATTGTCATTAAAGTTTTCCCTGATTTTCGGCCATACATTTTGCAGCCAGTTTTCCACGGTATTCATGTTCACATCCGCAGCTTCTCCTGCAATTTTTCCACTACAAATATTGTATCTTTTTTTTTATCTTTTGACCCAACTTCTACTGCAAGAAAATTCTTGCCCATCGTTTAATTGCAACCCAACTCATCTGCTTTTCTGTTTAAAATAGCACCACTAATAGTAACGTTAACCTGTCTTTGCTGTGTAAACCACTTTAAAAGTGCGTTATCAACATTTTCGTGAACTGATTTACGCAATTTTTTAGTAGACAAATTTTTGCTTTTTGCTGCAATAATTTTTGTTTTGGGTTTCCATATGGTAGCAACCGTCGATTTGCTAATATTACGTTCACAGCATAGTTCACTTTGTTTTTTACCGTGGTTGAGTTCATGTACAATTTCATATTTTGTTTTTAAAGTGAACGACAATCGTGATTTTTTTTAACCCTCCATTGCACAATCGTCTTCTTTGAATACTCAATTAAAACTACTACATACATACAAACTTCTGTCATTAATTCGCACAATCTGTATTCCTTACACAATCTGCTTACCTAAACAATTCACTAGCCATAATAAATGTGGGACTTCACACCAGTTCTTGCAAGCAGGTTTGCTATAAAAAGAAACTTTTCTTTTTCACATAAAAAATGGACTGTTATAAGCAAAAGTTCGTTATATGCGGGTTCGGTATAACAGAAAATTTTTAGCATTATTGCAATGGGAATTTTGGCGGGACTTTTAATTTAGTTCCTTATAACTGGTAGATCGTTGCAAGCGGGTTCGGTATAAGTGGTCTCTACTGTATTGCTTTTAAAATTGGATGCCTATGGAATTAAAGGAGATCTGTATAGATGGTTCAGCTCGTATATTGTAAATAGAACGCAGTTCGTCGTTCTGAACGGTTTCAAATCGAGGCCAATCAATTGTACTTCTGGAATCCCTCAAGGTTCAATCTTAGGGTTATTTGTAATATTTATTAATGACCTTGCATTAAGTTAAAATCCCACTGTTTGTTATATGCTGATGATTTGAAATTATTCAATCAATAAATTAGGGATGCTACATTATTGCAAAACGGTATCGACACAAATGAATATAATATCTGTCCACAGAAAAATAAATCCTATCACTGTAAATACTGTAAATATATAATATCAGTGGTGCACAGATTCAAAGAAACGTGTGTATATCAAATCTAGCAGTATTGTTAGACCATAAAATTAGTTTAAAAAACCATATCGATCAAATATGCAAGAAAGCCTACCCAATGATAGATTTCATTTTTCGCATAACGAAATGCTTGAACTCACAGTCCTACAAAATGCTATATAATGCACTTGTGAGATCTAAACTTGAGTACGCAAGCATTATTTGGTCACCTTATTACAGGATGTACAAGAATCACATCGAATCCGTTCAGCATCGCTTCACTGAGCATGTTTTTTAAATTTAAAATACTGCCTAGTCCTTATAGAGACAGACTTTTGTACCTAAAATTAGCGGCACTTGAAATGAGAAGAACAATTATTTTTATTTAAACTAATTAATAACATTGTAGTCTGTCCCCACTTAGTATCTCAATTACAGTTATACGTCCCAAAATACCGAACCAGACATACATATTTGTTTTCACTTAATACACACTAAAATAATATTTTTCAATTTTGAGCCGTATGATGCGTAACTATAACATACATTGTCATGTCCATATTAACATTTTTAACACTACTTGCAATGTGTATTTCAACTTCCTAAAAAAGCAGTTTCAATTTACTGTTTGTAATTTTATTATATATAATCGACTTTCTTTTGTATACAATTGTGGATTAGATTAGTTTCTATATATTTTGCAATTTCATATCCCTTTTATTAAAAGAAAACATGTAATTGGGCCTAGGCCTGCTTGTTTTCCAATAAATAAATAAGTAACTAAATAAATAAACTTAATCTTGCCCATTATTAGCGTGATTATTAAGGTATGACATATATTCCAGTACTTCACTACTGGTTTTTTTGTCATTTACACATTTCCAAAATAATTTAGGATTGATTTGTAAACTAGTATCAATATTTTTCATATAATTTGCATAATACAAATTGGTCAGGAATTTACATCTTGATCTAAAATGAGAAAAAACTAATTTTCGTCATTTCTATTCAGCGTAATCTTCCTGTGAGAGAGCTTTTTCAAGCAAATTAAATGTATCAAATCTGGTGAAAACCATAAATAACCACAAATAAAGCTATTTCTGTATTAATAACTTTCTAGATTTTACTAACAGAACAATTAATATCATTGGAGTGTAGATACACATTTTAATTAAACGAATTAAAGTAATTATTCAACTGAAAAACTCTGCATTCTTAAAATCATAATAAAATTCCTGATATTTAAGGCTACTACATTTTACATTTCCTATGAAAAACAAATTACTATCGCAGGCTAAGTGGTGATAACTATTTGGTACTAATAAATAGCTAGCCAAATTTATTTTTAAATTTCCATCATGAGTAAATATGAAATCTAAGTACTCTTCTGTTATTTGGAATACAATTAACTTCAAATAACTGTAAATAGCCAATGTTCTGTGCAACCTCCATGACTCCGAACCCAACAGAACAATTAACGACTAGACCATTATCATCAATAGATCAAATTTGTTAAATTATAGTCTCGAAGAGAAAATTTATGAGAAAAATGAATAATTTCAACTGTTTTTAATTTGGAGATTAAGGGGGTAAATAAACACTGCCAACTATCAATTTGGCCTTATTATATCCACATTTCACAAGATATGAATAATTGCTCCACAGTATTCTGCGGTAGCTTAATTACAAATGAAAAATATGATCCTTACTATATACAAACACACAACCTCCTTGCTTTTTATTATTGGGGAGAGAATTTCTATCACGCCTGTAAGACTTAAAACCTTTAACTCTGATTTCTCCATCATTAACATCCTCCCTGAGCCAGCTCTCCACTAACTAATTTTATCTATTCCCATTTGTAATTCACAACTATGTTTATAGTAGCGCAATAATGTTTATTTATATTCTTGTAATCTCTGTAATAAGGTATTTACCTGTAGAGATGATAAAATATTATAAAATAAAATGAACACAATAATATCAAATGAACATGTAGAAATTGTGTTAATTAAATTAGCACGCTTTGTACATTTTCTACCAGAATTTTAAACTTCATCTTAATATTGATCATATTGACAAGATGCACTGCGTGGGCAAGGTCCAAAGCAGCGTTAATAGAGCTATTAATAGTTAAATTCATATCTTACAACTATCGTCATCTTGTGTTGCGCAATAAAAAACTGTTGAAATAACTCTTATCAATATCAAAGAAGACCTGACAGCAAAATGTGTCAAAATACTGAAATCAGTAGCGACAAAATATTTGTAAAAATAGCAATATTATAAAACTTGTAATTTCTTTATCAGATCTCTACTTTTATAATTATTGTACTGATAAAATATACTCTTACTTTCCTTAGCTATGCAGGAATCTGCTATTAGTTTACACTTTGTGATAGTGCATTTATTTTTAACATTAGGAATTTTTGCTTTTCTTCTTGTAATTGTCTTTTTCTACGATCACCACTAAAAGTAGGCCTTTTAGCACTAGCTTGTTTCACTAAAAGTGACGTTTTATAATTTAGCGTGTTTAAAAAGATCAGCTGTTTACTTTTAGCGCATGTGTGGTATAAAGTGAAGTGAGGTTATAAACCACAATTTTGAACTGCAAGTGAAGTTGTAAAGTTATTCTAGTTACTTCTTGCATTAAAGGTAAAGTGCTTATTAAATAATTAAAGCGTTATGTAATGAATACAGTCAGATGTGTAGTATTAACAATTACCTTTGATAACTGACTTTGACAGTACTGGCTCCACAAACATTCACCTGCGCGTCAAGGCCTACTGTTTATTATGACATAAATTATAACTGTCGTAGATGCAAACCTTTGTTAAATCGACATTTATGGATTAATAACAGTAAATTTAAGGTCGTAGAAAAAATATTGTATGCAACTCGTGCTAAAAATAGTTTATGCACGAGACATGTTATGAAACTCAGCCTTCGGTTTTGTTTCATAATTTTCATGTCTCGTGCATAAACCTCAACTTTTAGCACTTGTTGCATAAATAGCTATTATGCTAAAATTATATGAATCATTTTTAATTGCTCATATTAATCTAAGATCATTATTGACTAATTTTGACATTCTTAGGGATGATGTAATACATACTTCTTATGTATTATTGCAGTTACAGAGACTTGGTTGTCTGATATCATAGCAGATGATATTCCATATATCAACGGATATGCACTGATTCGTGGAGATAGACTAGAGGAAGGAGATGCCAGTGCATTTTATATTAAAAATGGTATTAATTTTGTACACATGCACCTAGTACATGAAAGTTTTTAATACTTATGTATCTAAATTAAATCAGATAAGAAATATATCACTGTTGGAGTAGCACACAGGCCTGAATGGGTAGATATACGAGATTTTTTAAATGAATTCGAGCGTTATTTGGCTTATGTGATACCGATTTGTGACGAGGTGATATGCACTGGTGACTTTGATGTCATTCTACTTCCATCTGACCAGACCACAATTAAATATTTTTTAAACTATTTTGATACTTATAACTTTGAACAAATAATAAATAGTATCACATCCGTGACACCTTCGTCACAAAATTTAATAGACCTCATACTTGTCTCTAATATAGAATCGATTATAGATTTTGGCGTAAAAGCATTGCAAGATATAGCTGATCATCATCTAGTTTTTTGAAAAATTATTACTGTTTTAATATTGCCACACACTCGTATGTAATGCAACTTTAAATATTTTAGTTTAGAACATTTCAATCATGATCTTGAATCATTCAATTCGAATATTATTTTAATTGAAATGATATCGATGAAAAATTTGCATTTTTTAATGGAAGTTCACTTAATCTGTTTACATGCACTGGTTAAAACCGTTAGAACATTGGAATGACTACAAATCAGAGGTAAACGTATTGGCAAGTGTAATGCAAAATCCATCGATTTCAACCCGAGAAATTGAAACGGAAGCAGCCACGTCACAACTACTGTTGTAAGAGTACTGAAAAAGCATAGGTTTCATCCCTATAAATTATCAGTTGCACAAACACTACACCCTGGTGATTACTAGAGCACGGATTTATGGCATTTTGCTTATTTGTTTATAACATAAGCAGTTCCAAATGCTTTTGGATTTACACATTTCACAAAAAATGCAAGCGATTGGCACTACTTTTATTTTGCTTATTTTTGATATTTTTTGCATAAATGCTTACTTAACGCTTTTTTTTACTTCCGTCGTCTGAAAGACGAAGGAAGTATTGTAATCACGAAAAAATCACCCTCCAAGATTCTTTCAGATCTTCACGTTTCAAGGTCCCTAGATGACGAAAAAGAGGTTTTCTCAATTCCGTCAGTCTGTCTGTCTGTCTGTTGGCAGTATAGCTCAAAAACTATTTGTCGGAGAAAGACTATACAGGGTGTTAGTAAATAAGTGCGACAAAATTAAGGGGGTGATTCTGCATGGAAAAATAATGATATTTTGTTATATAAATGTATATTCGCAAATGCTTCGTTTCCGAGCCACAGTTAGTTAAAGTTTTTCTTAAAAATTGGTAATTTTTTTATTGCTCTGAAACCGGTCACGATATGCAAATGAAGTTTAGTGGGTTTTAAGAGGTACTTATAGCGCATTCTTTGATATGCAATTAAGAATTTTATATTCATCATTGGCGCGCATACGGGTAATGATCCCGATGTCTTATGTTTTGCATAAAAATGGCGCTACCTACAAAAAAATGACAAGAAAGCTTTTTTGTCACAAATTGAACGAGAAATTCAAAATAATTTTTATTTTGAAATATCTCAGTGGCGTACCATTTTTTTCTATAAAAATATCGGGATCATTACCCGTATGCGCGCCAATAATGAATATAAAGGTCTTAATTGCATATCAAAGAATGCGCTATAAGTACCTCTTAAAACCCACTAAACTTCATTTGCATATCTTGACCGGTTTCAGAGCAATAAAAAAATTATCAATTTTTAAGAAAAACTTTAACTAACTGCGGCTCGGAGACGAAGCATTTGCGAATATACATTTATATAACAAAATATCATTATTTTTCCATGCAGAATCACCCCATTACTTTTGTCGCACTTATTTACTAACACCCTGTATTTTGCATACATATTATACCGGGTGCTGACTTGCGCGACGCACCATAGGAATTTGCATAGTAAATTCTTTATGTTCAATTATTGGCTCCCCTAAGCATTTTAGAGCCAAAGTGTAAATAAATTTTTTGTAGAGAAAAAAATACTGCATTCATTCATAATGTTGCTAACAATTTTTTGTTTTCCGGAACCAAAGGAATGCAAAAAATCAAACCAGCATTTTTACAAAAATCAGTGATACCATGGAATTATTGAAACAAGCCAATGCCAACGCAAGTGCGTGCTGGGCGATCATGAAGTCACTGCCTTCAAAAGATTGAACGTAGTGTCATTTTTCTCGTTTTGGTGTAAGTTCTGATCCTCATTATGGCACCTACAATTATTTAATAACGTGCATGTAGTTTTAAACCTAATGTATCAGTCTATTAATGGTTGTACTGTTTGGAATTTGCCAATACGGATATTTTACAATAAACTAGGAGCTTACTTAACGAATGTCCACCATACTCGTAAAACCATTTTTGTTATGGACAAGGTCCAGGTACCTTACTTCTTAGAGACATTAAGCATAACATAATTAATAATGAATTATTATAAATGTCAAACATCAATGACAAACAAACAAGCAACACATATTTTCGCCTCGCACGCACTTTCGTTGGCATTGGCTTGTTTCAATAATTCCATGGCATCACTAATTTTTGTAAAATGCTGGTTTGATTTTTTGCATTCCTTCGGTTCTGGAAAATGAAAAATTGTTAGCAACAGTATGAATGGATGCAGTATTTTTTCTCTACAAAAATTATATTTACAATTTAGCTCTAAAATGATTAGGTGAGTAAATAATTGAATATAAAGAATTTACTATGCAAATCCTTATGGTGCGTCGCGCAAGTCAGCACCCAGTATATCTACCTCGCATCAAACCGGTACAATTTCATACAAATATATACAGGGTGAGCACCTTAAAAAAATAAAATTTTGTTTATTTTTGTGTTAATTTTGAAATAAAAGGAAGTAGTAACTTTCACATAGGTCAGGCTCTACATTTGCCGAAAATAAGACTCAACCGACACAGGATAATGTCACAAAAGTAGTAAAAATGTTTCAACCATTACACCGTGCTCTTCAAGAGACGCGCGCGCCGGACTTTTCCCGAAGAGACGCGGTAACGCAGATGGAATTTCGCCGTACTTATATCCTCTGCGGAGATTCCGTTAGGATCGAGCATTCTGCAGAGCTGCAGATGCGGTGGGTTCAAACCCCAGCGGGTTACATTTTTTTTAATTTGAAAATGTATTTAATTTATTAGAAACGTGAAGATATTTGTACTCCTAACTTGATTTGATTTTTAAAATTATTTAGTGTCACAAGTAGTAGTAGTAGTAGTAGTCGTGGGGAGACCGAAGTCTAGCAAGTAGGCCACCATAGGCCCTTTTTGCCAACCCCATGCCATCCCCTCACCGCCTTCATTATCGTCCTCTTCGATGGGCTCTTCTCCCTGCTTAAACCTTCCTGATTTTCTAATGAAGAACAGAATTTCGGCCCAGGATAGGGAGTTCAACTCTTCCATTCGAAGCGTAGGTGCTCCAAAGGTTCTATACCTCAGTCGCTGGTACGCTTTGCATTCTCCCAAGTAGTGAAAGGACGTTTCCTCGTCCCTCCCACATCTTGGGCAGATGGGATCTTCCTCTACTCCTATCAGTGTTAGGTGTCTCTTTAGTTTACAGTGGCCTGTCAAGATCCCTATCAAAAAATTTGTGGTTCTTCGGCTTCTTCCCATTAGCCAGACCGATTTCTTTGAATCAAATCCCGCTATGTGGTACTTTGCCTGACGACAGCCCCTGCATCCTTTCCACTTTTCCTCGCTGGTCTTGTAGGCCCACCCGGTTAGGGCTGCTGAGACCTGCTGCCTTGTTATACCCAAAAAAGGTTCCGGTCCAAAACAAGTTTCCCCGGCTCCGAGTTTGGCTAGTTCGTCCGCCTTCTCGTTGCCTTGGACCCCCGTGTGTCCCGGGACCCAGATGAGCTCAACGTCCTTTTCCCTAGCCAATTCGGCTAAAGCATCTCCACATTCCTGGACAAGAGCTGATCTTGTCCTGGCCGAGAAGATTGCTTTTAGTGCGGCTTTTTTGCTCTGGGGATATCCTGACCTCGTTCCTTGTTGCCACCGATAGGATGGCATAAACTTCTGCTTGGAATACCGTGGTGAATCTTCCTAAAGCATAGCTTTCTTGCACCCCCCGGCCTTCCATATAAATTCCTGCTCCAGAGGATTGCCTTTCCGCCACTCGAGAACCATCCGTGTAGCATATCAAGGCATTCGACTGGAGCTTAACCCTTTTTTGCTCCCACTGTTCCCTTGTTGGGATAGTGAGAGAGAAACCTTTTTCTACCCTTAGCTGGTCCTCTGCTTCGGTTACCCTGTAGGCTGATAGAGGTATTTCTCTAGCAGCCATGTCGGCGATCCTAGCACGGCCCGTGCGAACTCCCTCAAGTGTCACAATGTTGACGAGGGAAGTTCTGAGTAAAGCCTTTTACAGATTTTTTTAACACCGTGGTACTCCATCTTTGTTCAAAAGTTTATCTTGTTTCTTAAAATGGTCAAACTTTCCAAACAATTTAGCTGCTTTGTTGAAGTTAACGTCTTTACAATTTTTAGGTCAGTTTCCGTAATCCTATGACTCGTTTTGTAAATATGTTCGACAATACTAAATTTCTCAAATCTGTTGAATCTAAAATGAGCTATATGCTCTTTAAACCGAATACCAAAATTCCTTTAGATTTGATTATGACTAATTTTTTAAACTGTTAAAATAATTATTCAAGCTGGCTGATTTTCAGTTTGCAAATAATTGAAGGAATGTGTTATAAAATATGAATCACGATTCTGCGAGAATTAGCGTTTCATTATAAAAATTGTCATTTTCATTTTATTAATGCTTTAACGAAATACGCCGAGCCACGATAATAGTTAATTCATCATGTTCGTGATATTGAAAAAGAGATTATACCGAGAAGTGACTGGCATCAAATCCGAACACAACAAAAGCATGGCAAATCACAGGGCTACTAGAAAAATTTAGTTTAAGTTAAAAAACAAGGTTGCCTATATCAAAACTTTAAATTATGGGGGGGGGGGGGGTGGCTCAAAGTCCTTAAACATCAATTACGTTACACGTATTATTTGTTTACTAAAAATTACAAACTTGCTATGTTCGGTTTTGAAACAGGGCATGGGGAATGTGAGGTAACATATTTCATGGGTAACAGAAAAATGTTGATAAAAAAACGAGTAAGTGTCCCAGCGATACAAAATGATGGTTTGCTGGTAATTTTTAGATATTTAAAAACATGAAAAATTTATAAAATCAGTGTCTGAGAAGAATAATAAATTCTATTTTAAATTATTTTATCTTCATCGGTGTTGTTATAGACTATTAACCAAATTAATTTTAGTATCATTAAAAGCTTCATTACCACACTGAGTGCGGTAATGGATAGGATATTACCGCACTCTTTTCATATAAAAAAATACATTAAACCAGAATTTATTGATGAAGATAAAATACTGAACAATAGATGTTTGCTTATGAAACTTAACAAGACTCATTTGATTGCCGCAAAACTCAGCTCACCGCCTCGTTTTGGCAATCAAACTCGTATCGTTAAGATGTATCGTTAATATCTATAACACCTGCAGCTTGACCTATGAGTCCAGTGCCGAAACTATTGCAAAATACAGCAAACAGTATAGAAGAATCTGTAGTTGATGAATATGTAGATCTGTCAGAAAATTCATCGGAAAATAGCCAGAAGATAATTGACTTTTCCATGTTACTTACTGCTATAAATAATTAGTTTACATTTCTTACTTTAAAAGTTACGTCAGTTCACGTAAAAATATAAATTTGTGGTTACCTTGCAGAGTGTAAATGCATTCTGCCATTAAATAAATAAGTTCTGAAATGCGACTATGCATTTTAGGCATTGGTCTGTGACAATCTAGGAAATTTAATATTAAATAAATAATACCCACCAGGTAAAATGAGGTTATCGTTAATACATATATACATATATAAATAATACGGTCAATTAAACACAAAATGATGCTCTATTACACTTTATTTCCAATAGGTACTGAACCTATGATTTTGATCAAAACTTATGCACAATGTTTTCATAATTGTAACTCCTGATTCAACGTTGATCTTGCTGTATTATAAGTATAACACAATCATTAATTATGACTAATAAACCACTAGTATGGACAATATATTCTGCTTGAAACAAATAATTGAAAAGAAAATAAACATGGGAAGAAGCGTACATTTGTTATTTATTGATTTATCAAAAGCCTATGATAGCATTCCAATTTCAAAATTATGGCAGGCATTAGAGGAAACGAGTATCAACATTGTTACTATAAAAGCCAACAAAGAATTATATAAAGATACAAAGATACAAGTAAAAATTGGAAATACCATATCTGAGGGATTCATTGCAACAAAAGGCCTCAAACAAGGTTGCTGTCTGACACCCACTCTTTTCAATATATATGTAGAGTATACTTTAAAAAACTGGAAGAAAAAAGGCGCCGGAATGGGATTACCAGTAGAAAATACAAACATCTATACTCTACAATTTGCACACGATCAGGTCCTTCTTGCTCAAGACAAGAATGTCCTGGAATACATGAGTAGAAAAATAAAAGAAGAGTACGAAACAGCCGTCCTTTCAATAAATATAAGTAAAACAAAGTACTTGTGTGTAGAAGAATCTGATGATTTAGATTTAGGAAATGGTGATAAGATATGCGTATGTGATAGCTACAAATATTTAGGAATTAATATAGAAAGATGGAAGAGACGGAAAAGAGATTCGAGAGAGGATAGGGCAAGGGCGCAAGGCAATTAAACGGCTAAATTCGATATGGTGGCACAAGGAAATATCCAAGGAACTAAAATATAGTATATACAGAGCAGTAGTACAGAGCATCACTCTATACGGTGCAGAAGCTTGGAGATGGAATGAAGTAGAGAAGAAAAGAATATCTGCTTTAGAAATGGACGCCCTGAGAAGATCATGCAAAATATCAAGGCTAGAAAGAATCCCCAACACTAGAATTAAAGCACTGATCGGCCTGCAACATACAATAGTTGAAGGAAAAAGTTGAAAAAAGACAATTAATTTGGTACGGACACGTTAAACGAATGGGAGAACATCGATTACCCAGACCAGCATTCGAATGGATGCCCCCAGAAAAAAGAAAAAGGGGAAGGCCCAGAACAACTTGGAGCATAAATATTAGAAAGGCAATGAGCGAACGAAATCTTCAAGATGAGCATTGCCAAGACAGAAGTAGGTGGAGGAGAAGTCTAGAGATCGGACAGCGTCGTCAAACGCTTTAAAACCGATATATATATATATAACCACTAGTAATTCCACTCAGCTCGCTGCATATATTCTGCATGCCGTCACTACCATGTATTAGATCAGTTACCTATTACACACAAATGGCAGTTTAATTACTTCATAAGTCAATTAAACTTTTTTGGTCGATCTAACCGTAAGTTAAAATCGATGGACGCGAAATTGATGTAAAATACATACAATACGAAAGAAATTCCAAGTTCTATTGGCCAGAGGTAAAAATCAACTAAATTGTGGGTACGTACCCTTGTAATTTTCTTTTCTTTAGGTAGAAGAAATTTCAACAGTTGCCGATAGTGACATAGAATTGAAATTACCAGTTCCTTCTATTGACCAGAGGGAGGGCCATATTTTTGAAGTCATTTGCGGCATAAATTTCTTTAAAAAAATTATCTTTTGTTCAAATTTATTATTAATAATACTCCTAAAGGCCTTTTCTATTAAATCTTTATATTATTTTTGTTATTTGTTATTATTAACAACATTATTTTCCATTTTTTAAAATTATACGTGTTAAATCTGCATTCAAGGAATCAATTCAAGTTGTTTTAATTTGGAATATTCATTTTGAAACTTTAATGATGAAATCCTATATAATTTTTTCAGCTCATTCCAATGGCGGGGTCAGTTTGAACGTGTAACACATGCATTTTAAGCAACTAAACATTATGTTCAAACTGACCCCGCTTGTGAGGTGACATAGAATAGCCATTTTGTATTTATTTATAAGATACAACATTATAGTTTACAATAAAACGATGCTCATTTTCGGATGTAACACAAGAGCCATAATGTTGTCTATTTAAAATAATGAAAGTGTGTAAAATTTTTGATATATGCAAAAAAACACAAACTTTGTTCAAAGTCGCCCTGTTTTGAGGTAACTTATTCAGAGAAAAAGTGTTATTACATAAGTAAATAAAATCTTTATGTAAGTATATATTTTGTAGAAACCTAACTTTCAAAATGCAAGATAAACATTATACTGCTTTAAATAACTTTCAATTATTATACATATCCAAAAAGAATATTACCATGAGAAGCAAGATTATTTAGGTTCTAGGAAAAAACATTTACCAAAGTGTGTGTAGTATCGAATCAGGAATTAATCAATTTCAAATTCAGCAATAAATATACGGTACCCCCCACCCAAGAAAAGCGCCCTTCCGTGCTTTCCAAAAATACTTCGATACTCAGCATCACTCCGTTTCGCTAATACAATGAAATGCTATGAACCAGTTATTTATAAAAAAAACAAAAAAAATTTTTTTTTGCCCACGACCATAGCTCAAAAGTTGATGTTGCCTTCATTTTCAGAGGACCTATCGTATGAAAACGATCCAAGACTTCAGGAAGGTTCCTGGCGATCGGAATCGTGTACACATACGAACATACATCCCCCGCACAGCACGTTTAGGCACCCCCCAATACGGGGGATTGATCTAGTGGGCTGCGATCTTCACCAAAAGATCCGCACCGCCGAGACGGAGATTTGATATAGTGGGTTCATTAGTCGGTTGGCTCAAATTTTAGAAATATTTGACTCAGAGTGGTTTTCGATATGAGGGAATTTCAATACTTCGTACACTTCGTGTCGAAGTAATTTACCACCAGACTAAGTATCAAAGATTGTAGGTAATCAATAAGTTATTTTAAGAATTACAATTAACCAGTTAATAAACAACATTAGAAAAACCAATATAACAAAAAAGTTACTGAACAATTCTGATGTATTTTTGAGCGAGTAAAGTGTTTTCTGAGTGCTAACGATCGTTACCCATGTTCAAGTGACAATTGTTTAAATGTATACCTGAAGCCTGTGACATAAATCTACAGAATTAGAAAAGACATCTTGTCGGTATTCCATCATCTACACTTGATGTTTTGTCAAGGTTCTGAAAGGAAAGAATATTCATATTACATGCTTGCCGGTCATTTACTTACTGAAATATTATTAGATATTTACGATACTGTACTGTTATACAGTGTGTCTCGTAGCATACGCAACATAAAGAAGTTTTCTACAAATTAAAATTAAATGGAATTGTACGTGAAATCAAACCACAAATTATAATACTTATAGTCAAAATTGAGACATGTCGATAAACAACTTGACTAGAATGATTTAAATGAATGCATTTTATGCACGCCTCACAGAGACCGATGACAAAGCATCACTGGATGGCTGCGCAGCACAGATTACTTAAATGAAACATTAAGTTTATCAGGATTTATTGCTGGCGTTTCCCTAGGTTGCATATGCCGACAGCCACACTATATTGTGATACATACCAGCCTGTAAAGGTAAAGTTTTGCGTATTTTAGGTTATATTACACATATACTGCAAGTACTGTCTGAAATTATTTAAACAAACAAACTACTGTAACGATGATTTCACCAATGATTGTTAAATGGTAAATACATCCCGGTTTAAGTTTCACAAATGCCTAATATCGTAATATCAACATTAAAATGAAAACCCAACTAACGATGAAAACAAACAACTAAAGATAATGGCGGTGGATCAGGTCCCGGCAGCCGGGATGTATAAAATGACATTTAAAATCCCGGCAGCCGGGATTCATTCGATTTGAACTAAAAATCCCGGCTGTCGGGATTAGGGTTGCCAACACACTCATTTTGACCCGAAGACTTCGGGTTTGGCAATCATTCTTCGGGTTAACTAAAGGTTCATACATACATGGATTACGAAAAATTTCAAATGTAAAAGCTCCAGACAGGGCCGCGCCAAGCTAGTGTGCAATGTGTGCACCGCACACTGGCGGCCAAATTCAGGGGCGGCCCATGAACACCTGATAATATGGTTACACGGATTATTGTTTATAATCCATTCACGATCTTTTTGGGTCAGGTGAGGCTATGACCATCTAGTAATTTTGTTGGCAGTACCTATGTGGCAACTAAACTCCCTAATGGAAATTGACACTTTTTGTGTTAGGTTAGGTTGTTTTCAGTTTAAGATTATATTTTTTGAATAGGTACATTGTTGCCGGATCTCTGTTT
>CALNHX010008657.1:29195-58185 GCA_940337035.1 Agriotes lineatus
ATTGTTATGATACACTATATTCTTTGATAATTTAAAAATGAATACTAAAGAAACAGTTTAGTCAAATAAATTTGGAAGTCAGATATAAGCAAATTAATGGATCTAAATACATGTTAAAGTATAATGAAATTAACTTTCTTATTATTGGTTAGTCAAATAATAGCATAATGATTGATTACTCAAACTTAATCTGTAATAAGAAAATTCTGAATAGGAATAAATACCAAGGTTACTACTAAAATGTATCTGTTATGATAATTAAAATAAAATATCTGTTTTGATTATATAAAAAAAATGTATATAGGAGGCAGCAAGAATCGTGTCTAGTAGTAATAATTTGTAATTTGTTTAATTAGTTACTAAAAAAACAACTCAAAAATGTATACATAATTTGATATGGGTGTGATTTTCGAATAAAGAAACATTAATAAATGTTGTATAATTTGTAAATGTTATGGTTGGTACAAATTATATGGGTTAAAAGCAAAATCTTCGAGGTGGAAACAAAATAAAATATTAAAAACAAGAAATAAAGGGACAAGCTTTGGTTAGTGAGGATATTATTGATAATACATTGGAAATGGAATACAAGCCACAAACAAGAGGTTAGTACGTGCAGCGAATTGTTTTTGGGAAACCTGTGGGTATCATTGAAGACGCAGGACCATCTAAAAAAAAAGACAAATTCATATTTGGAACAAGATTTATGCTGACACTTACCAGAGAGGGATCGGAGCCGCAGTAATCCAGTACAGGAGCTAGGAGACTTGAAGTTGACAGCAGCAGGTGTTTGAGTGCAGTCGGAGTGAGGATCCAGTTTGGAAGGATTTTGGCAGTATTAACAAGCAAAGTGTTAAATCAGGTTTGTGTTTTAAAAGGTTAAATGAAACATTTATAAAGCTATAACTAGTAAGAAGGTATAAAAATATAAATTGAATTTCATACTTACATAAGAGATTGGTAAAAGAATTGCATATTAGATCTTATTGTAAAAACCTTGATATTCGTTCTGAATTTTGATTAATTTGACGTTAGGTGTCAATTTTTTGAAAGTCGATGAACTGGCAATTAAACAAAGAGAATTTGACAAGTCAATCATTGGGTTACTAGATATTGCGAACCACCTGAGAGAGTTTCATTAATAATATTGTAAAATACGGATTTGAATTGAAAGTTAAAAATAAAGGGCAAAATAGTAATACGATAATTTAAATAAATTTATCAGCTAGCATAACATAGCAAATTTTATGGCGCCGCAACGAGAGGGCATAGCAAATTGATGTAGATTGTCAATGTCAGGTAATTGAAAAGTCAAACGTAAGATTAGAAAATACAATCAAACCCGTTTATTTGAATATAGCTGATAAACCAGGTTTATGGTTAATTTGTAATTAACAATCACGAATAAAAGAACAGAATTGTAAAAAGGTAAAAGGGTATCATAACTAAGTTCTTTAAAAAAAAAATAGAGTAACAGAATAGGACATTTAATTTGAGTAACTAAAGTATTGGATAACGGATTCAATTGGTAAATCAAATATAAAGATATACGATTCATTATAAAGGGTTATAATAAAAAAATAGGTATATTTAAACAATTTAACTGAAAGATGGCAGATAAAAGGGTTACAAGGAAAGGCAAGAAGGTGGAAGAAGAGAAAGAAGAAGGACCGGAACAGATGGAAGTAGTGGCGAGTAGCGCAGGAGTAGAAGGTGAAGAAGGACAGCTAGAAATGGAAGTACAAGGAGACCAGGTAAGGTTACAGGAAGAACATACAGAAAAAGATGACAGGATGAAACAAATAATGGGAATGATGCAGCAAATGCAAATGCAAATGCAATCATTACAGTCAATGGAAAGAATGATGCAGCAAAGTAATAAGGATACAGCAGAGCTGAGGAAGGATTTTGCGAAGAATGCGGAAGAGTTGAAAAAGGATTTGCAAAGGCAATTGAGGAGCAAAAAGAACAGGCAAAAAGGATGGAAGAATCGATATTGGGATTAAGAGAAGAATTTAATAAGGTGCAAATCAAAAATAAGCAAGAATTGCAAGCACAAATTAATAAGATGAGTGAAACATTAGGAAGTTATAAGGAGGAACTCAAGAATGAGGTGAGAAAAGAAAGCTCAGGTAAGAACGCAATTAACAACGGGTAGGTTTTTTGAAGGAGGCAGTACTAGAGAAATGTATGTAATTAATAAGTTTAACAAAGCACAACATCTAACGCCTGCACTGGCAGAAGGAGAGATAATTCAACATTTATCTCGACATTTAGAAGGGGAAATAACAAGAGCTGTAGCGGTCCAAAATATTAAGACGATGAAAGATTTCTTGGAAATAGTTCGAAATTATGATATGGCTATTGGTAACAAATATCGAAATTTTAACAAGAATGAAGGGCCTAATTTTCAAAATTTTAGTAAAAGAAAATTTGATGAAGTACAACAAAATAAATTCAATTTTGGCAGAAGTAATCACAACAATTTTAGACATAATGATCGAAACTTTAATGCATATAATTATAATAGGAATAATGACAGATGGAGAGGTGACCAAAATAAGAATTATTACGAAAAAAACCAGGAAAGGAACTACCCGAACAAATATGATAACAACTATGATAGGAAAAGATACAGGAATATGATTGACGAGAAAAATCAGGAGAAAACGAACCAAGAAGAGGCAAGAAATAAATATCCCAATCGACAATATGTAAATACAATATTTAGACAAGATTACAATAAAGAAGAACCAATACAAGAAAATCGGAAAGAAGAAGCTGAGGTGTATGAAGGTACCTCAGTAGATAAAAAAAAACTTCAATTTTAGTTAATTTAGTTAAGAACCTCACGTGTTTTAACACTAATTATGAGAATAATGGGGAATTTTTACTGGAAGACGAAGAAGAAGATAATCAAAATTCAAATTTACCATTTATTAAAGTTCTTTTAAATAATACTGAATATTTAGCTTTGATTGATAGTGGTGCAATGGCATCTTTAATAAATGAGGAAGTAATTTTAAATAATTTAGATGTCCTGTACAAGAATATAATTAAAGTAAATAAAATAGATTTGCTATCAGCAACCAAAAGAAAGATATCAACCACAAACCGAGTGTTAAATGTAAAGATAAGTATAAATCAATGGGAAGATTTTGTTAGATTGTTTATAATAAAAGGTCTCACTGTCGATATGGTGTTAGGAATTGATGTAATTCAGCAATTAGGGATTCATATTGATGGAACACAAAAGTGTATTCATTTAAAAGGGGTAAAAAAATCTTGGAACTGTACTAATAGTGTCAGCCGAGAAAATAAGTGTGTTCAATTAGATAAAATTGGAGATACAATGAAGTATAAGGAAGGTATAATAATTAATAATAATGTAATATGTGATATACAGAGTGATAATAATTAAAAGGGGGTTTTGCTGAATGATTTGAAAATAGCTGAAAATAATAAGCAATATGAAGGCCGAATACTAGAAATAATCAACAGAAATAAAGATATTATTAATGAAAAGGTAGGACAAGCACAGAAATACATTCATAAGTTGCAGGTTGACGAAACGAAAGGTTTTAATAGCAAATCTTATCCTATTCCATTTGCATTAAGAGAACAAGTAAGGAATGAAATTAAGAAAATGATAAAAGATGGAGTAATAGAATCCTCAAAGAGCAATTTTATAAATCCTTTAGTTGTAGTTAAAAAACGTGACGGTTCTTTACGTTTATGTTTGGATGCACGCAGAATTAATCAAATAACAAAGCCACAATACGAATCTCCACAAACGATTGATGGATTGTTAAGCAGAATTTGGGATAAAAAAAGTTTTTACAAAATTAGATTTGAAAAATTCGTTTTGGCTGATTCCGCTACATGAAGAATCGAGAAAATATACTGGTTTTAGTATTGATGGGGAGATTTTTCACTTTAAAGTGGTACCATTTGGGCTATCGACTTCTTGTGCAGCTTTAGTTAGAGCAATGCAGAAAATATTAAACCAATTTGAAGACTTTTGTGTGCATTACGTCGATGATATTTTATTGTTTTCTAAAAACGAACAACAACATTTACAACATTTAGCAATTGTAATAGAGACATTAAACAAAAATGGATTAAAACTGAATATTTTAAAATGTGAATTTATGCAAGATAATGTAAAATATTTGGGATATGAAATAAGTAGAAATGGAGTAACCATAAATGAAAAACGTCTTGAAGAAATCAAGAATTTACCTCGTCCAACAAATCTAAAAAAATTAAGGGGGTTATTAGGTGTTTTCAATTATTACAAAAGGTTCATAAGTAACTACTCAGAGTTGACATTACCATTAGTGCAATTATTAAGAAAAGATGTTAAATGGTCTTGGAATGAAGAAAGAGAAAAGGCAGTGAATACTATCAAACAGAGGTTTTATGAAGGATTATTGCTGAAATATCCGAATTTTGAAGAGAAGTTTATACTACGTACGGATGCATCTGATCAAGCAATTGCAGCAGAACTAATACAAGTTCAAGATGGGATAGAAGTACCCATATGCTTTATATCAAGAATATTAAAAGGGTATGAAATTAGATACACGGTAGCAGAGAAAGAAATGTTGGCAATTATATTCGCAATTAATAAACTGAAATTTTATTTAACAGGGAACAAATTTGATATTGAAACGGATAATTCTGCGATTTCGTTTTTGAAAAATAAAACTTTCCATAATGACAGGTTATACAGATGGGCATTGTATTTACAACAATACGAATTTGATATCAAACACAGGCCAGGAAAGTTAAATGTAGTTGCAGATTTCTTAAGTAGAAAAGATATACCTAACTATGAAAAACCGAAACAGATCCTGATTGGAATTGAGAAAATTTATGAGGAAGGAAGATTGTCGAAACAAGAAGTTTTAAATAAGCAGAACGTAGAAGAAATTCAAGAATTAAAAACGTTAGTATTACAAAGTCAAGATAACAATTATAAAGGGTATCAAATTAAGGAAAACTTGTTGGTAAAGGTCATAGAAAATAAAGAATTATTGGTTTTAAGTAAAGAAGACATGTTAGAAATCGTAGAGGAAATTCATACAATATTTGGACATTGTGGAACTAGAAAAGTTTGGTTAATGTTTAGGGAATGTTTTTATACGAAGAATGATATTAAATTAATTAAAAAACTCATTCAAACGTGCCAAATTTGTCAATTCGCAAAGGAAAAGAACTTCAAGAATCAGAATATTGTAAAAAGTATTAGGGTAAATGAACCGATGGAACTAGTAGCTATTGATTACTTATCAAACTTAGTTACAGGACAATATGGGTTTAAGCATATTCTGATTATGGTAGATGCATTTTCAAAATTTATAAAGTTATATCCAGCGAAAAATTGTAATACTAAACATGTTATTAAGTCAATTAGAAATTTTGAAGAACAAGTAGGTAAACCAAAAAGAATTTTAGCAGATAACGCAACATATTTTAGAAATGCAAGATTAATAAACAATTTAGATAAAAGGGGGATTAAGATTTGTTTCTGTAGCATAAGACATCCTCAAAGTAACATTGCAGAGAGGTATATTAAAGAAGTAATTAAATATTTAAGAATATTAACATATAAACAGCATAATAAATGGGTTCAATATTTGCTAGATGTGGAGAATTTCATAAACAATGTTCCAAATACAACGACTGAGATTAGTCCAATTACTTTGTGTCAACAAATAATTCCAGCTAGACCATGGAGAAGAGAACAATGTGATGTTGAGATAATGCAATTGTTAGATAAAGCTAAAAGCAGATTGAAAATAATTCATGATAGGTACGAAAATAAACAGAATAAGAAAATTAAGAAACGAGTACAATTTAATATAGGGGACTTAGTAATTGTTAAAAAACTTAAAGTAGCTAACCGAAAGGAAAAAATATGTGCAAAGTTATTATACACATATGAGGGACCATATAGGATACAGAAAACTTTTAATAACAGTACATATGAATTAATAAATGATACAGATGGACGAATTAGAGGAAGATTTCATATTACAATGATTTACCCATATATAACGAAAACTTAGAAAACATGAAAATCTGTAAATATTGCATAAAATGTTGTTGGTTGGCAAAGTTAATTATTTCGTTTCTATAGTAATTTTAAAATAGATAGATGTAAATAGGTGTTGATTGTTATTAATTTAGATAATAGGATATTTGGATGGGTTCTACAAAATGTATTAATTAAATAACGAATTAAGAAAATACATTTGAAATAAAACGAGTTTATTAAAAATGTTTTTCTTAATTGAGGAATTATGTTATGATACACTATATTCTTTGATAATTTAAAAATGAATACTAAAGAAACAGTTTAGTCAAATAAATTTGGAAGTCAGATATAAGCAAATTAATGGATCTAAATACATGTTAAAGTATAATGAAATTAACTTTCTTATTATTGGTTAGTCAAATAATAGCATAATGATTGATTACTCAAACTTAATCTGTAATAAGAAAATTCTGAATAGGAATAAATACCAAGGTTACTACTAAAATGTATCTGTTATGATAATTAAAATAAAATATCTGTTTTGATTATATAAAAAAAATGTATATAGGAGGCAGCAAGAATCGTGTCTAGTAGTAATAATTTGTAATTTGTTTAATTAGTTACTAAAAAAACAACTCAAAAATGTATACATAATTTGATATGGGTGTGATTTTCGAATAAAGAAACATTAATAAATGTTGTATAATTTGTAAATGTTATGGTTGGTACAAATTATATGGGTTAAAAGCAAAATCTTCGAGGTGGAAACATAAAATAAAATATTAAAAACAAGAAATAAAGGGACAAGCTTTGGTTAGTGAGGATATTATTGATAATACATTGGAAATGGAATACAAGCCACAAACAAGAGGTTAGTACGTGCAGCGAATTGTTTTTGGGAAACCTGTGGGTATCATTGAAGACGCAGGACCATCTAAAAAAAAAGAAAAATTCATATTTGGAACAAGATTTATGCTGACACTTACCAGAGAGGGATCGGAGCCGCAGTAATCCAGCACAGGAGCTAGGAGACTTGAAGTTGACAGCAGCAGGTGTTTGAGTGCAGTCGGAGTGAGGATCCAGTTTGGAAGGATTTTGGCAGTATTAACAAGCAAAGTGTTAAATCAGGTTTGTGTTTTAAAAGGTTAAATGAAACATTTATAAAGCTATAACTAGTAAAAAGGTATAAAAATATAAATTGAATTTCATACTTACATAAGAGATTGGTAAAAGAATTGCATATTAGATCTTATTGTAAAAACCTTGATATTCGTTCTGAATTTTGATTAATTTGACGTTAGGTGTCAATTTTTTGAAAGTCAATGAACTGGCAATTAAACGAAGAGAATTTGACAAGTCAATCATTGGGTTACTAGATATTGCGAACCACCTGAGAGAGTTTCATTAATAATATTGTAAAATACGGATTTGAATTGAAAGTTAAAAATAAAGGGCAAACTAGTAATACGATAATTTAAATAAATTTATCAGCTAGCATAACATAGCAATATATTTATATAGGTAATTCAATAAATAAATAACTATGGCCGTCTCCCCCGGAGATACCCTACAGGGTGATTTTTAAGTTGATTCTTAAAGCTAGAGCTAAAGCTAAAAAAATAAGTATTTTTTTTATTTACCACTTTTCCGAAATATCAAAACTAACGGAGGTACTTTGGCGCAAAGGCGGCTAGACAATTTTATTTTTGTTTATCTCTGTTGTCAAGCAATGATCTGTCAACTAGTTTTCTATTGTAATTTTCTTAATGTTATTGCTGCAATAATGGCTCATGTTTATGACAATAATGAATGAGTGAATATGCTTATTATTTACTGGGAGTGTCGTCAAAATGCCACTGCCGTATCGCTCTTATACGCGGAATGTGTGTGTAGAAGCGAATGCTGATAATTTTCATCATTTAAGTGAGATTAAGTTTAGTTTAATTTTCGTTAAGTAATTTTAGTTCATATTTTGAAACTTTAACACCTTGTACCTCCGTTAGTTTTGATATTTCGCAAAAGTGGTAAATGGCTTACTTTTTCTAGCTTTATATCCTGGCAAAAGGAAAGAATCAACTTGAAAATCACCCTGTATATACAGTGTGTCCCCGGATAGGTGAAACGACTCTTGTAAAAGGTAAAAAATTCTCGATTTAAATTTTCATTTTTTGGGGTTCAGCCCTGCTTGGTTAAAGGCGAATTTCTAACAGCATTTCAGTTTTGAAAAATCAAGTATGCCTTGAAAGTTTTCAAAAAAACTATTTTTTGTACTCATGACTTCAAAATTCATATTTCCCGGTCATTCCCGATACGCCGAAAGTTACTTTTCCCGCACTGCGGTGTTTTTTACTTTTCAACAAAAACTAGGGAAATTGTGTTTTTTGTAAATTTTTATAATAAACGGGGCTGCGCGCTATTGCGCGGTCTATTCTATTAAATTTACCACCATTTTTAGGCCTATTACGTTGGCCCATCTCCAAAGGGGCCCTTGGGGTTCCGCCCATCTCCAAAGGGGCCTCTGGGGCTCCGCCCCTCTCCAAAGGGCCCTCGGGGCTCCGCTAATTTCCAAGCGGGCCCTCGGGGCTCCGCCCCTCTCCAAGGGGTCCTTTAGGGCTACGCTCTTCTCCAAGGGAGCCCTCGGGGATCCGCCCCTCTTTAAGGGAGCCCTAGGGGCTTCGCCCCTCTCCAAAGCGGCCCTCGGGGCTTCGCCCATCTCTAAGGGGACCTTCGTCCCCAAGGGAGCCCTCGGGGCTCCGCCCATTTCCAAGCGGGCCGTTGGGGCTCCGCCCCTCTCCAAGGGGTCCTTCAGGGCCCCTCTCCTCTCCAAGGGGGCCCTCGGGGCTCCGCCTCTCTCCAACGGGACCCCAGGGGCTTCGCCCTTCTTCAAGGCGGCCCTCGGGGCTCCGCCTCTCTCCAACGGGACCCCAGGGGCTTCGCCCCTCTTCAAGGGGGCCCTCGGGACACACTTCTGGATCGTTCTCCTTTATCATATAGAGGATTGTCCCTCGTTGGTTTAATTGCGCCTGCAAACACCAGAGGCGCTGTAAACGTCGACAAAAACTAACAGGTGCGTGGGATAGGTATAAAAGTTTAGTGATTTGTGCTGTCAACTCAGTAAATTAGTAAAACACTAACAACCAGTCTTATAAAGGGCACTAATCTGACGTTAACTTTAATTCGCTGTTAAAATAAACAAACGCGCATCAAAACGTTAGTGCTTATGACGTTTTATTCATTAGTAAACAAATTTTGATGCGCTTTTGTTTATTTTAACAGCGAATTAAAGTTAACGTCAGATTAGTAATCTTTATAAGACTGGCTATAAATAATATTTTTTTAATTTTTTTAAATATTTTCATGTATTCGTTACAAAATAACATTGTACCTAACTCCTTCGGGAAGAATTTTCCCGAATTCGCACTACATGCAGCACTCCCTTCGGTCGTGCTGCAAACAAAGTGTTCATTCGGGAAAATTACGAACTTGTTAGGTAAATAAGTATTACTGTAGAGTAGCGCGTCTTCTATGTAGCAAATACGACAAAAAGTTATTAAGAGAAGTTGTTTAGAATCAACATCTAGGTTCCTATAGCAAATTTCAAAATCCTCTGCCAACTTTGATCTCTCACATTATCTTTTATGTTTAGGTCCCAAAGAATTTTACTTTTAACAAAGACGGCTATAGAAAAACACACATTTTTCAAAAAGTTTTTTACTAGTATTTCATAATAAAAAAAATGTTAAAAATAAAATTCTTTGATTTGGAAAATAAACATTAAAGAAATATTTGTCATATAAAAAGCACTTTACTTAGAAAATGGCGTTTTTCAAAATTGTGTAAATCCAAAAAGTGCTATTTTTCGGAATTTAAGCAAGATTTCAGTGAGATTTTTTATTGTGTTGTAGTTTTAGCTGACTGAACAATCTCAAGGGCAGAAAACTTTTTTTCGTAAAATGTGTCTCTATCTTGACTAGTAAATGCATGCTTCGTAATTATTTTAAAAAAACGTAAAATTTTACTGATAACAGAAGTCATGTGGCAACTTTTGTTTGGCTCATTTGTAATCACTTTGCAACCACCTCTGGTCGTCAGTGTTTGATTTTCCAAGAAATTCTCAATATTCTTTTTTCATTTGATGGCAGCTTTTTGGCGATTACTTTATTTATTATTTTTTTATAATAATTTTCTGACGTATTGCACAATGTAGTTTGCAAATTTGAATTCGGCGCCGAGATGGCCTCGCGCCGAGTTGGCTGGCGCCGAGATGGCTCCGCGCCGAGTTGTCCCGGCGCCGAGCTGGCCCCGCGCCGAGATGGCGGCGCCGAAGTGGCGGCGCCGAGATGGCGGCGCCGAGTTGTCCGGCTTCGAAAACGGTGATATCTAATGTAGTAATAAGTGGTCTTTCGAGTCGGATATTTAATATGTGCAAATAATGAAACAAAGCATGCCACCGATAAGAAGAAAGAATGCAGGTAACCTGCAGCCAGCTCGTAAGCAAAGAAAATCAAGCGTCCCAAGCCTACACTGCAATCGTTAAGATTCTGCACTGGTCCTTGTAGCAATCCAACGACGGGCGCTTGCTTGGTAAACCGCACTGTAAAGGCAAAGCAGCCAATTCAACCATCCCTTAACCGAGGAACGCATAACGGCACAATAACAACTGAATTCAAATCTTCTTCTTCCTTTTATTATAGGCCAGTGGCCTTCTTTAACCACAAGGTGGTTCTATGAGCCCTTAGGCCGAGTAGGTGGCTAGCCTTGCTCATCGAAAGTGAAGAAGAATTTCCTTGTTTAGCGGTTAACCACGAATTCAAATCACGCAACTAGATAAGCAATCCTGTTTTCTTATTTTATCTTCACAATCCCTGCATTGTTTGTTTGTGTCAGTAAGGTTTCAAAACTTCTGAAAGGTATGATTCCGCAAAACGGAAGCGAGGTCTATTTAAGTCGCGTTTAACGATTTTATCTTCATCGGTGTTGTTATAGACTATTAACCAAATTAATTTTAGTACCGTTAAGAGCTTCATTACACCACTGCGTGAGGTAATGGATAGATATTACCACACTCAATGTGGTAATGGCTATTACCGCACTATTTTTATATTAAAAAAATACACTGAGCCACAATTTATACATGAATATAAAATGTTGAACAATACACGTTTGCTTATGGCACTTAACGAAACTCACTTGATTGCCTCAAAACTCGGCTCACCTCCCTGTTTTAGGCAATCAAAAGCGTTTCGTTAAGATCTTCATAACCAAACTTGTATCGTTAATATCTATTAAACAACTACGTGAATAGCATAAGAAAACAAGCTAACAATCCTTTAAATAATGCAATAGCAATACAATTGGAAGAATGGGTTGAAAAGTTTTTAACTCTCACTGATGTATGCGAAGTTCAGTCGAATATAAAATAATTAGTTGCCGGTTTTGAACCAGAATTCAAAATGCGCCTAGAATTGTAAACATAATTTAAATAAACATTTTTGGTAGGAAGGAAATTCTTTAATAACTCGCAATTAAAAGCTGCAGCTAACTATGCACCTGGTTTTGCGCCTTCAATTGGTGATTTTGATTCAAGATTCCTTTAGATTAGATGGCATACCATCGAGCTAACACTTCGCCACAGTAAATTGATGTATATGTTACAGGAAATGTATGAAACCTAGCAATTGTATACAACTCCTAGGAAATGTATATAATGCCGAGCCAATTTAGGAAATGTGTAAAATAATTAACCAAAGATTCTTTAATACATACATTTCCTAGGAAATGTATGCATTTCCTAGGCATTGTATGCAATTCCTAAATGGTACTAGGAAACGTATGAAAATCAACATTATACTGTAGAATTTGAGAATGAATGAAAAATAAAACACAGATGAACTGAGCTTTTTCTTAGCAGTGTGACGATTTGTTAGTGCTAGTAACCTAACCTAACCTAACCTAACCTAACCTACCGACATGACATCCCTAATTTAACACATTTCCGATTCCAGGTTAGGAAATGTATAAAATTCCTAGGAAATGTGTATAATAAAATTTATTTCACACATTTCCTGACGGTTTTAGGCATTATATACATTTCCTAGTAACATATACATTTTATATTATCATGGATGTCTCAAAACTTTTTACCTCTCGGAGAAACCTGCTAACCCTATAGGAGAGGGCCCTAAGATAGTAGAAGAGAATGCGTCTCCGATATAAGAGACAGAACGGAAATTAATCGAACGGAACTGGAAATATCTTAGGAATATCCTAAATAATAATGGGCGATATGAGGCATTAGATTATAAAGAAAACCCTCTTTTCACAAGAAACTTGAAGAAGGGTACAATTTATTACTTTCTAGTAAGTTTACAATATTTATAGATGAATATATAACCCATTCACAATGTTTCCTCTTCCCAACACACTCTGTTAAAGTGACATTTTTGTTGGTACACATGCGAAATAGCTAGACATGACAAAATTGAGTTATGTTGCTTTCAATTCGTGGTTATGATTATTGAAGGCTTACACTTTTGCCAGTTAAATTGTCGTCTTCTTCCGTGAAACTTTCGGCATCTTGATTGTAAGGATAATTTTTGAATTTAGCGCTTTTTCGCATTTTCCGCATCTCTATTTCAAATACTAGTACTTTTCCCGTTGGTGTATTCCCAAATTGATAGTTTAGCTACGTTTTAAAACCCAATTCCGTTAATTTTAAATACTACATCATATCTTGGGCGACGTTTCATTCAAATGCAAATGTGGTTGCCTGCCGTATTATTGACGCCTTATCTTAATTGCTTTTTGGCTCCAGATCGTCGGTAGTTCCATACAGGCATGGTCTTGTTTGCCGTGGTTCTCCGTTCGAGACGCGGTTGTGGTTGCTTCATATGGTGTCAATAATTACGCTTTCGTGCAAGCCAGAGAGAAAGAGAGAGCCAGATAAGTAGCGCAGCGAGGGTTCCTTTGGCTTTAGGATTTACCCACTTGAGTTCAGGAAGGCAACAAGTGATCGTTAATTCCTCTCGGTTGGAGGCTTTTGGCGTCCGCCGACCAATATCGAAATTAGTGAAACTGAGTGGGTGCCATCGGTCGAATTTTGGTGTTTTAAGTGACGTCTTGTGTAGTTATTAGCTGAGGAATTCCCGTATCGCGGAGTTGGCAACTTCAATTGACGACTTGGGGCGCATAATTAAGTGGGAACTTCATTTGTGCTAATCGTCTGTAATGAAATTAGGTGTGCCGTACCGCACTCTTGCCTGTTGATAACGTTTTTCGTTCTACCCTCCTTGGAGATTTAACATCGCCGGAACCAACTCGACAAATAGCACTCTAGCTCGTTTCTCGCGGTTTCTTCAAGAATTTTGGGACAGTTGCTTGGGCACAACTTGCAGCTCCGTTGGACATCATAACCGTCGCAGGCTGAACTCCTACAAGGTAATGTGTCTTTTATAATAATTTTAAGGTGCATAATGTGCAGCGAAGTTATTTTTGAGGTGTCGCCATGTTACGTAGCATTTTGAGTTATTGTTACTATTTTTAAGTCCATTTGAGTATTTATCGTCAAGATTTAGTGTTTGTGCTTTGTGCTTAAGGTTGTGGGATTGAAGTAATTACTGTCATTGTGTCAGATTTTATTGTTTACCGTCAAGATTTATTGTTTCTAAGTACTATAATTGTGAAATTAAAGTCGTCAAGTCAAGTTTGCGTCTGTGTATAAATTAAACGTTGCGCAATTAACAACATTAACATTTATCGAGTATTTTCTTTATTATTCATTGTTCACCTACATATTTCTATGTTAAAATAGTTCATTTTCAATCGCTTGTGCTTTCCTTTAGTAGATTTATGATGTTTGCATGTGCGTTTTTCTTTGCGAAGAAGTTCAGATAGCTGCAAGCAAATGCAAGCAAGGCAAGGCCAACGCAACTGTACGTGGATCATCGCTCAAGCACTGCCAAGGTTGGATCAGAAAGGCTGAGCTATCGCTTCCACTCTCTCGATGAGCCCACTGCTGTTTTTCCCGATTTAGTAAAGTGGTCACGCTTAACATCTTCATTTCGTTTACCGGGTCGTTGTCCTAATTAAGTTAGTAATAAACCCCCCTCCTCCTGCTGAGTGTTATTCGGCAACCTTTGGTACAGCCTATTTTAGCATAATTGGGGGGCATAATTCATGCATGCAAGCTAATAAGAATATGTGACAGCATATTGGAAGGAGGTAACATTTTAAATGGATTATATGTTGTAAAGAGAGGAATAAATAATTTACATCGTGCACATGTATATGAAATGTAACGTCATAACCCCGACATAATTCAGAAATAATATGACTAGAAGTTCGTCCGTCAAAGTGTTCTAACTCCCCGTTTCAATATCGTTTTAATAGCGCGTTCCTGCAATTAGTATTTTCTTTCGGACGGCCTTATATTTAAATAATGTAGCAAAGGAATTAAGGCTTATCGCATAAAGCGTCTGACATTAAAGATAAGACACTTGAAAGCTTCTCTGGACGAGGTACGCTTTTGTGCTTTCAATTTCTAAGTAGGCTCGCTCGAAAATAGTCCAATTTCTCGATGATTTATTTTTCACGAAGAGCGCTTTGCGGATCTAAAATTCTTGGAGCAGGCCGAGACCGCTCTTGTTTAAATAAACTAAAACTGCCAGCGCGTTGTTTCTTCGCGAACGGCTTGCTAAGAATGTCTGTTTTAGTTAATCTTTGCATAGATATCCATAAACAAAAACCGCCAGCGACGTTTTCTCTGCACAAACAGAGTTTTCAAGAATGCCTCTTCTAGTTTAATTTGGCATACTAATTTAAATATATAAGCCTGACCCCATAAAGGTTATTCTACAGTTGCAAAAGGATAACAGGGCTTTCTATTTTTTACTGCTACCTGCAAGCTGGCCAGAAGATCCAGAATACCTAGGTCGCCTTTTTGCCGCCGCAGTTAGCTACGCTCTTTGATAGAGGCATCCTTAGATTCTAAGGATTATACAGCCAAATCCGGCTTAGAAGTCTTCTTTGGTCAAAATGTAACACACCAGGATTTTTCCTTCACGATCGCTGTACATGACAACGAACCAAATTGTAAGTTCATGCACTTCTCAGCGTTTTTATCGACAAAGACATATGCCTCAACCATAATAAGTTTTTACTAAGACCTTAAAAATTCAAACTAAAGCATGTTTAATTAATACTTTTATTCAACAATTAATAACGCTAAAGAGCGAGTGATTAATCGTTTTCAAATTGTTGAAATAAGTATGTACCTAAAACTCACTTCCGCCGCGTCCTTTGGACGTCGTGCACGTATGTCAAATGCTATATCACAGGTGACGATCCTGAGTTGTAACCTGAGCTATAATTAGCTTTTTGTGGCATAAATAATTGGAAGTTGATTTCTATTTATAGTTAGACAATTTGTTAGACAATTTCCCTACAAACATACATTTCTGTCACTTTAGCCTTTACGTATATGTATATATATTTCATGTTTTACTGCGATTTTTGGGTTTGATTAAATGCCCCTATTGCTGTTAATATTTTTGTGTTTTTTCCGCAACCCCTTCACCTGTACAATTTATATAGGTATGCAGCGAAGCACTAAAGGTAGGTGGCGTATTATTAATTAGCGAGTTTTGTTTTTTACGTTGTGAGCGTCGTCTGCGTTGATTGTTTATAACAAGTCTGTTCAATGCCCTAAAAAGTTTGCTTCCTGACAACCGAAGTTTTATAAAAGATGTCACCAAGATCGCGAGTTACAGGAAACTATAAATATTCACCAGTACTTCAGAAATACTGAATTCAATGATACAAAATAGAGAAAACTTATGCGAAGTCACAAATATATAAATATATAATACTAGCTAGTAACATTGTAATAAAGATAATTGCATATTTTCCACGGGTAAGAAATGCTATGGAAATTACTGCATCTTTATTAACAGACCCCTCGAAATCACATTTTGAATGTAGAGATCACAATTAGCCCATTGTTGATAGAATTGTATCAAAATGTATTAAACCTCTGCTTAGCAGTTATTGCAAAACACGAACAAATACAAACTTTTCTACTAGGTATATACTTTGCATTCTAAACCACTGAGTAGAAAGACACTAAAGCTTTTATGTTTTTTTTGTATTTATAAGCTATATAAAACTTACTATTCATTCTATATTTAACATTAAAGGGGAAATAAAACGGCTCTTTAATATTTGACAATGTCATAACACGTGTATAATCAAACATTTAACAATGACATCGATTGACAACTTACAAATCTCAGTGTTAAACCCTGAATCTTAGATTCCATTCACACGCGATAGCAGCTCCTCTAGTTGTAAGTTTAGATGAAATGAACAGACTTGTTATAAACAATGAACGCAGATGACGGTTGTGAGTAACGACAAGGCGCCCAAATTGTCATAATCCTACTGTCAATTTTAAAGCCCGAAGTATTTTCTTGCCTAGTACTTACACCACGCCATATTCTGAAGAGAGTTGAAGAGCTAGCCCAGACGGTGACCACCTTTCTTCTAAGGGAGCAGTACAGTGAGTGTCAATGCCATAGCCAGGAGGGCATTGCTTAGGTCACTGAAATAAAATAATACTGATAGTTAAATGAACTGTACAAGAGCGCTTCTGGTATGCTTTCATGACCTTTAATACGTTTTACGTTTTTTTGTATTTATAGCACATACACACATTTTTCACATCTTCAGCATATAAAAGTTCGAGCACTATTACCGTACAATTCTAAGAAAACGGAAGTTGTTAGTAAATCAACTAGAGTAGTTATATTTAAACAAATTTGAGCATCTGTCATTCACTACTACATGTGGGAGCATATAATTCCGCGTCCTCCGGTTGGCGAACGTAGGAAAGCTCTCCAAATGTGGAAGGTAGGAGGCAAATTAAACGTTTTCCGTGGACCAACCCACCTGCTAAAGCTCTTCAGTAATGTTAGATGTAAGTGGCAGCCGTGGGGAGCTTTAAACCAGAGAATACTTACAGTCCCAAAAGGCATAATTTAGGTTTAGTAGCGAAATATGCAACAAGAAAATTAGTCAACACATGAATGTTTATAAATCACTAAATAGCACACTAAAATAAAGAAACTAAAGAGAAACTTAAACATATTGAGCACATGGAGCAAAACTATGGCCAAGTTTTCTTCATCAAGAGAGAGGGGAAGTGACAGGAAGCCATAAAAAGAAAATGCCAATGATTATTAGAATGAAAGAAACGAGTTGGTATAATTTGTAAATGAGAAGAGAAACCTATATGGGCAACACACCTATAGCAATTTTTTTACGATGTAAGAAGCATACATGATCCAATTATTATATCTCCTGAATGTCTGCACATTCTTAAATTAGAAGTCGTACTTATATGATATTTAAATGACTAGGTACAGGTAGAACAAAGATATGCTACATTTATTCATAATAGAAATTTCTTTCATTTATTCTTATTAGTATTCGTTTGCGCATGCAGCTTGAAAGTTCCTTATTGGAAAATAAATATTAATAGTCTTGACGCAAAACACAATTAATTTCAATAGCATAATGAAGTCCAACCTGGCTAACTTCCTATAGTGCGTATGAGATGATAAATCGATACACGCTCAATATCCAGACTTTCTTTTCCTAGAAACCTCAAATAATTTACATGCTTTTTTCCGCACGCTGAATATTCATCGCTCGCATGTAATAGTGCCGCAATATAGAAATTATTGCGACTCACGAAAGTGTAACTAACGCAATTACTTGCGTAATGCTACTTACAGCTGAGCCAAAGAAGCCGAACTGCATTTCACGGTCAATGGTCGCAGAGCAAATATTTGCGGAGGTGAAAAAGTTAATAACTTTGTCGAAACGTGACTTTCGTTAACTCGTAATTACTTGAGAGTTACCGGCTCGCTGTAATTCAATTTGCTATCGATCTAATTAGCAGCCGATTTGTTTTATTGGGGCTTTCTCGGCCGGATTGCTAAATATACTTTTTGCACTCTCGTGCTGACTTTTAACTTTGCCTGGATTTGGGCTACTTTCGGAAGAAGTTTTGTTTTAGTGGTGTAAGCTGGTTTTGCATTAACTTTTATTTGCTTTCAATGCAATTGCGTGCCTCTCTGCTGTCTATTTGTTTTTACTCTTAGCATTCATAGGCAGGACCCTTTTACTTAAATGGAAACAAATTTGATAGAACTATGAACAGTTCAAACAAAGATTTATTATGAATTAAAGATATATAAATAACAAACTTTGTAATAAACTCTGCAATCTTACATGTTGAAAGTTTAAAAATATAATGAAACATATTGATATGATCATGAAATGACAAAGAACTTAATAACTATATAATAATAAAGCAGCTTAAAAATAATGTTCCTGAAAAGATATGGGTTGTGATAACTTCGTTTTATCATTGGGCTTTCTATTCCATACAACGATATTTGCAGTTCATTTGTAAATAATCTAGTTATGACTGCAATTGCAAAACAAATGAGTCAAGATTTATCTGAACGAAGTAATAATTATAATAAAATGTAACGCAATAGTTTAATTCTTACATATTTGATTTATGAAAGGGTTGATGTCGTCATGTAATTGAAGACGTACACGATTGAAAACTGTTAACCTAAAATTAACTAGAAAAGTCATAACGATTAAGAATAGAAATCTGGCTTTGGAGGGTATTTTAAAAATAAACAGAACAAATGGGGTGTGAAAAATTTATAAATTAGATTGACGTCCAAGATAAAACGGAATTTAATAGTAAATTTTAATTAATAATATACTGGTATGTACAGTTAGATATCGGCATACACATAAATAGTTCCATACGAGGGAATTAAGTGCCAAATTAAAAAAAAACTAAGTGAGTGCATAAACTTACACTACAAAAGGAATTGCTGCCAACCACTAGAAGGATAGCGGTTGCTGAGATCAAGCGAACTGGAAAACACAGAAGATAAAAGAGCTCGATGGCAGAAGATTACCAAGTAAGTGTATCTAACTTCAATTAAAAACAGAACAAATATAAAATGAATCCAGTAATAAGAAAGATTTATCTTCTACTTACAAATATAAAAATTGAATTGAATTGAACAGCAAATTAGATAATTTACCATTGTAAACATACAGTATAATTACTCAGGAATATTGAATACAATTAATTATTTTACAAGTTTTATAAACAAAGGTTATAAAAATATGATAATTCAGATATATTTTTAATAAACAATTGTCTCATATTATGTATTATAGATTTTTTATTGTTTATGTCCTAATAATATTTAACAGTAACCCAGAGAGATAAGAGTTTAATAACAAAAGTTATTACAATTGCATGCTCAAGCTGTGGACAAAAGGAGATTTAGAGACCTATTTTAATAAAACCCTGAGAACAATATTCATTTTAAATAAAATAAAATGAAAGCTATTTGACCATAGCAATATAGTACACTTTAACATAAGTAGCTAACAGTTTTGGAAGTATGCATATTATAATGGCTGTAAAACCTAAACTGGCATTCAAGTAAAAATAATTGCGAATCGTTTCAATAACATAGACACCAAGAATGGTTAGTACAGGCAAATTACAAACTACATGCACTCAGAAAGGTTGCTTCGTATCTAACTTCATATAGAACTTGGTGCATATAAAGTTGGACGACAGCTAAGTTATATTAACACAATAACCTCTTCATCGTACAAGAGATGATTGCTGGTAGATAAGAAGAACAACGCTGGTGATAAACTGTACACAACTTTAGTAAGATTGTTACCATGTTAACGATGGATATTAACGAAACAGCATGATAAGGTTTTCTCCTTAATGTTCCTTGGACAGTGGGATTTGAGAGTTGTAGTGACAGTTAATGGGGGATTTCATATACCTGCCTGTAGTGGTTCTTCCAGTATCAGTATACTAAGTTTTTTTATATTAAATTTTGTCATTGGTCCAATTCTCTTTGTAACATCCTAATTGGTTAAAATACATTGCAATTATTTACTAGGTACGTTGGGGATAATACTGTTTTTAGGCTTAGTCGCTTTACAACTATTGTAAAGATGAGATCTATTTAAACAAGCTTCTAAAATAAAAAAGTTTCCTGTTAGCAAATACATTTTTAGCAAACATTTTCCGATGACGTCTGCGTACCTGAAGCAAAAATAATGAAACATTTGCAGAAAAAATTAAACACAAGGAAATATAAACAATTTCAAGTTTTAAAGCAAACATTTTATCCTCAAATAGGATTTGTTTTTTGTAAATGCTGTTATGTAATATCATTTGCATAAACTAGTGGGAATCTAGCAACCTTAGACTAAATAAGCACTCTTGATAAATTTATTCCGTTCAATAGTACTTTCACGCAACAAGAACAGGTCAAGAAGCCATTAGCCAGTAGAGAAGACTGTCAAGGCACTTCAAAACATGCATTTATTAAATTAAATTAAGTAATAGGCTGATGTAGGTTTACTGAAAGGGAAACTTCCTTCCTAGACTTATAAAACCTTATTGAGCAAAATTAAATATACAGCTTAGATAAAGAAATTATTTGTGTGAATTGTCAGGTTGCATCATATACAATAAATTATTACATTCTAATAGGGATGCCAATCTACAATTTTTGCATAATATTAATTCCAACAACTATTTCAATTTTAGAATTACAGGTTCAGCATAAACATTTTGTACAATAACAGTTTTTGCAAAACACGGCAGACAAAATGAAGGTGCAAAAATTTATTAAAAAGTTAAGCAAAACTACTCAAAAAAAGTAGATATGTTGAATGATCCAATATTATCATTTAAAAGTTCAAATCATAAAATACGAGCATAATTTTTTGTAGATATATTTTTTAAATTATAGCTATAGTAAAGCGGTTTCTAAGGAATCGTGCAATCCGTGGATCCGTTGTCCCAATTACGTTACAATGGGTTGTAACGAAGGTTGTCGATTTACTCAGTGGAGAAGGGGGGTTCTTTACGACCTTAATTAGGGCTACGATCCAGTAAACGAAATATAGATAGTAAATGCCAGACGCCACCACTTTACTAAATAGAGAAAATCACAGGTGGGTTCATCGAGAAAGTGGAAGCAATGGCACGATCTTTCTGATCCAACTTTGGCAGTGCTTGAGCGACGATCCACGAACAGCTGGGTCGGGCTTACCTTAACTTGCATTTTCTTATGAATTGCTGTCTGAATCCCGTTACATCACAAAATAACACATGCAAACATTATAAATCTACTCAAGAAAAGCACAAATAATTGAAAATAAACTATATTAACGTAGAAAAATATATATAGTACATTAAATGAAATACTCAATAACGGTTAGTGTGGTTGCGCAACGTTTAATCTAAATACAGGCGGTAACCTTGACAGCAAACGATCTAACTGAGTTAAAAACGGTAACAACTTTAATTTACACAAAGAAACTACTTTAAAACAATAAATCTTTACGGTAAATACTCAAATTGACTTCACAGTTCAAACGCTTACTTTTAAATTAACGACAACGCTGTGTAACATGGCGTCTCTTCAAAGATCACTTTTCACTGCACAAAAGCATTATTGGTTTATAACCTTACGAATGGTATATTTAGTAAAGTCAACTTACTTTCCTGCCAACATCGTTGTAGTAACGCACTATTGTATGCGAACGTGTCCGCTACAGTTTGTATTACTCTTTATAAACATGGCAATAGATTTATTTAATATCAAATCAAATTTGTCACAATTCACAATACACGTCAGTGTCAGTCAGTTGAGATTGTTGTTATAGAGTTTGCATAGGCCAAGTACATACAGCTCAAAAATCCCTAAAATCAGCCATAATGCTTTTTCTAGATATTTTATATACAAAGGTACTTACGATAGGTGGTGGGGAAATAGGTATTTATATAACAAAAGGTAAAAGATATAGTTCTTCTAAGGAAACTTTTGTTGCACGCAACTATGACGTCAAAATCGGTACCACCATAACAGTAGAAAACTAAATTTATGCGTGCGGCAAAAACATGTACAATTAACATATTGTGGTTGGCTGCCCTAAGCGGATCTGCACAATCTTCATTTTATTTAAATTCTGTTAGATGTCAAAAGTGACACTAACATTCATTTTTAAGAAATGCCGAATAAGCATTTTGGAAGTCGTGCAAAGGAACTCGTTGCTTCATTAATAACATATTTTTAATAGGAACGTGCAATGGAGACCGTTTTATAGCATTGAATGCCGCCCGGAAGGTAATTTCAAGTCTTTCTAATTCTATATAAATCAAATTTATAAAATTTTCCTTTAGCGGGTTGTGCCAACATTAAACATCAGCATTTCAACAGTAAGCTCCATATCTCAGTCAATAAAATGAAGTGTTTGTTTCTCCACACACAAAACGGCCACATCTTAAACCTAGTACTTGTGTTGATAACTTCGCCGAAGCTGCCATTCGAAATACGATTTATGTACGGAAAAGTTAACCCTAAATGCTTTTAATGTCAAATATTTAAACGTATTAATAGATAAACTTTGAAACAGTTAAATAATCTTGTTTTAAAATATGTAACCTTTTATAATTTATGAGAAACTCTGAAAGAATCTTTTACGGTCAGTCAAACATCTTTGCACGTCATAGAAAATATAGCATTTAGATGGCATACGGATCATCCTCGAAGAGGCCTCATGGAATGAACCACTTTTGGAAACTGATCAGTACATAAAGCAAAAAGCGTAGTATCAACTTCTGTTTTTGGATGAGACGTGAGTATTCCAAAATTGCACTGTAGGTCTCTCTTGGCGAGACATTGATTAGAGAACTGTTAAAACCACTCAAGTTGATGGAAAAGGACCACTGAACTTTGTTGTTTAGTTATTTTTCGATTTCTAGCATTTTTTAAAAAATTCCACTAACAAGCGGCAACACCGCAGAGATGTGACAGCTTCAAAGTCTATGATGTGTAACGGATTTTCTTTAGAACTGTAAATATCACAATGATATGAATGTTTACGTAGGTTTCAATATACCAATAAATAAATAAACGTAATAAAAATTACTAAAATGACTCTTAACTTATGGGTCGTGTCTCTACATCCTAACAAGTAATATTAAATTATAGAAACTAATTCAAATTTATTTACTATAAAATTCAATATTTGGGTCATTTTAAATAATTTTAAAAACTAAAAGCTTTGAATAATACGCAGTTAACTACTGGGATTGCTTCTATGCGTAAATTATAGCTAATGGGAACTCAACTAGAAAATATGGCGTTCCAACCTAAAAAATTGTGCCAAACAAGTTTGCAATTTGCTTTGAGAAACAGTTCAGGTTTACGTCATTACACGTTTCCTAGGCGACAACAAAGTCGTAAGTAAGTAGATTACACAAAACAAAACACTCAACGGACGCTCTTGCCGGAAGTTCATGTAAAAGAACCGCCAGTTCATAATTTTAAGAATTATATTTTCTATAATCACTTTCCTGACCTGTTGTGCTGCCCCTGCAATAGAGAATAGGGCTCCAAAGAACCTCGCAGTAAATCCCACGGCTATGTATATGGCTGTAATGATCCACACACCTTGTTTGGTTGCCTCCCGAAACTTTATCGGCTGCTACACTGCACCACTCCATCTTTTGTCCCGTCCTAAGGCTCCGAACTGCTTCAAGACAAACCGCTGCCTCGTTCGTACCCACCTCAGACTTCAATTACACTGCCTGCTCGTCCAACACTGCCTCGAAAACACCAACTACTGCTCACCCAACTTCTAAGCACTATTTTACCAGGACGGAAGCACTACCAACACCAATCAAACTTCTACGGTTTCCTCAAGACACTCCCAATAAATTATACAACTTTTAATTAAAACGGGGTTATTTATCTATTGATAATTTAAGTTGAAATTGGGGAAGCCAACATTAACAGCCACCAAGCTTGGCTTCCTATCTTCAATTATTTTGTTTGCAGATTTTATTGTTGTCATAACAAACCAGAGCTTACTCCGATTACATTTGTTCACTGCAAAGGTAATATGATTTCCATACAGTTTGTAACAAAATTTTTGTCATCCAAAGCAATATTGTACAAAGTAGAAATTACAAATCAGCACATTGTGAGACATTTTTAGATATTATTTGATATTCATGAAATGTTATTAATTACAGTAATAATTATGAAGACTTAAAATTGTGTTCATAGCAATATATACACTTTTTATCACTAGTCGTGGAAATTGTCTTCGCCTCGATGAACGACACGCCGATAAATATACACTTTTCCTTCGTGTTTATACCTACATATACAAACAATTTTCTAATATTATTGCAAATTGTACATAAAAATCTACATTTTATTTTAGCTAGATTAATTAATTGTCAAAACATGCAAAATAACTAAGTAGTCTAGCAAGTAGTACGTTATTAAGAAAATTATAAAGTTGATATCTAAATAAATATACTTTATTTTACATTATACACCCACAACTATTAACAATCAGCAATTCAGACAAACTCAATGGTGAAGCGACATTTATTGTTGCTTGACTTTTCGGCAAAAAATCCGCTACTGTTAGGATATATCATCGTATATCACACGTGAGTAAAATGCATTATACGTTCGCAAAAATTACGTGGAGGTGCATCACACATCTCACTAGCTTATAATGATCTATTTGACTCATATATAACATAATATATTATTTTCCCACTAGTGAGTAACAGTAACTTCTTTCGGTAGTGAAAAACGTAGTACTTTCCAAAACTAAACTGGCAGTTGAAGACTTGACATCGTAGTGTAATCAGAAAAATAGTATATTAAGTTGCATAAAACATGACTTTAACGTTTTTGATCTGAACAAAAACAATACAAATAGAGTGCTTTAATAAACTTTATTAAAGCCTGTTTTTAGTGTTTTAATAATTACATTAAAGCTTCAAAGTAAATAAATATCTTTTCTTCGGCCAATAATAGATTAAAGCTTCTAAGTCTAGAATCGAAATAAAGCATTATTCCTTAGGGAAATAATATGCATAGAAGCCGCTACCAAGTTTTCGTTACTCTATTCGTTTAATAATGGAACGGCCATTATAAGAAATTGCCATTGCCATCAGTGGCGCTGCCAGGACTTGAAGAAGGTGAGCTCATCCTTCGAATATTTTTCAGCTGTAGCCATGTCAATCCAAAAAACTAGGGGAGCTACGAATATTTTCTGGAGTATATTCTAACGTATTATAAGACAGTGAGATTAATTGTTACTCTATTTTTAAAGTGACGAATATATTGATACAGAATACAGATGGTGTAGGTACTGATATGAACACATTTTAAGCCGTTATGATTATAATATCAATTAATAATATTTTAGATTTATAAACTGTTTCAAAAATGTATTAGTTCAACTATTATAAATAGTATAAATTAGCATTGGCCTTGATAATAATTTGTGAATCAATATTCAAATAGTGTTAGCCTTAATTTGAACAAAATGTAATTAGAGAAGGCTTGCAAACAATGTAAAACAGTGTACGATCGAAGACAAACAATGGGGAAAGGAAGCCAAACTGTGAGGTGGTGTTACATTAGCTTCCCCTATGAATCATTGTTAATTTGTGAATAAATACCCTTTTCCCAATTCAATGAGTTTGAAAATTAATTTTATATCCTTCGGGTGTACTGTAGTAGTGTGCATTAGTTCGTAGCACATCTACAAAAGATTTAAAAAGTGTTTATTTTGTGTATCTAGTTTTGGCTAGTTTCGGTCAGAGTAATTGGAGCCTTGTAAGCTAGAGGTAGACAACCACCTTCGTGGAGAGCAGTTGAAGCCCTAGGTGTTAGGCAACGGCTGAATTTGAGATGCTTTCTCAGCGGTCGAGCTTCAGGAGTCGTTCTGCGAGCGTTCAGCGGCTTGTATCGGCACCTCAACGAAAAAAGTGGGGCCAGACATCGTGGGACTTGCTGCGGCTCTAGTTAAGTCCTAGTTTCTAATGTAAACGCAACAGAAAGGTCAGAAAACTTCACCATAGGAGACCAATCTCTTGATGGAGTCGGTTTTTTGTGCACATCCAGCAGAAGCGTGCTTAGAGTATTTTTTGTTTGTGACGTGTATTTATTTACGGCAATTGTTATCACCTAGCTTGCGCTTTAATTACATAATCCCAGATAATTGTCGAAGATAACAAAATTGTTTTTGCGAATTATTTGGTTAGATCGTCATATATGAATTTATTTCCGTTTAGTTAAGATAATATCCTGTATTGTAGCGATACTATTAGTTAAACCACTATATCACAAACCGTTTACAATTAAATTAATAATACTACAATAATCAAGTTGATAGCAAATGCATTTCCTATTATTTATATAAGTCAAAATAATACTTGCCAGGATGTAGAGACCCGACCCATATGAGGTAGTCAATTATTTTATTATTAAAAAAAAATTATTACAACCAAATCAAGTAAATAAACCACAACAGTATATAACCATAAACATTAATAGCGGTATATTTTAATCTCACAAAAGTAGTTTTCTGGACTTATTCCTTGCGGTGATGATGATCACCTTATCTGGATCCGCAGAAATCTCCAGTGAATTGAAAATGTGGCAAGTGGAATGAATTTACACTCTTCGCACGAAAAGTGTACAAATGCATTGATATAACTATAGTGTACTTATAGTGGAATTGCCAGTTTTCATTCTAGATAAGTAATGAACTATTTTACATTTTTTTAGATTAAGGATGAGGCTTCAGCTCGTCGAGCCCCTTCCTTGGTTACCTCACTGATGGTTATAGTATCAGTTACATCTACACAATTCAATTACAACTATTATAGCGCTTTGTGAAAATACGTGTTCATTGCCTTTATTATTGAGTTCGTGGAAAAGACATATATACACGGTAGGAAAAAATGCAATTTTTACCATGGTGTATTTGTAGCCCTGATGTTTCGGCCTCGATCTTCACTCTTACACCTTGAGAAAATATTGTTTTTCTCTGCCTTGTATTTACTGTTATAAAACTATAGACATATTAATTGCAGTCAAGAAACTTCTGCCAGACAACGCGACAGAGTATAAGCCGTTCACGACCTTTTTGGGACAAAGTTGGCTATGATTTTTTTTTCATGTTGGACTAACTGATTCGATGATGTAGCCGATGCAACTTTTTCTTTGTCAGTGTCTGGTCGACATTTTCTTGCTACCACATTGCCAGATTTATTATTTTAATATTCGTAAGAAAATAAATGATTTATCAAATGTGTAAAAATAGTTTTAATTTCCGTCAAAGGAAAAGTCAAAATGCCCAAAATAATTTGGTTACAACAAAAAATTTTCATTAAACGATGCTACTTCCAATTTAAAAATGACAGACCAAATTTAAAAGAACGCGCGTTGATGTGGAGACTAGAGAATATCCGGCAACAATGTAGCTATTTAGAAAATATAACCTTAAACTGAAAACAACCTAACCTAACACAAAAAGTGTCAATTTCCATGAGGGAGTTTAGTTGCAACAGAGGTTCTGCCAACAAAATTACTAGATGGTCATAGCCTCACCTGACCCAAAAAGATCGTATACGGCTTATATATTGGTAAGCGCAAGTCATTGGAAATTGAAAATATAATTACAAAGAGTGGCCATTTTATATAAAAAAATCATAACTTGAAAGTGTTCTCGTGTTAAATTCATAATTTTCACAATATTGCTTACTTTTAAATGCCGCTTTCATGACAATGCTTTGCGGTTTTTTGTTTTGTCAAGGGTTACTAGCTAAAAAGTATAAAATTTTACGAATATGCATGTTTCATTCATTCAATATATTTAGAAGTAGGTACACGATTCTAGAAATTTTCAGTCTTACCCTCGTACTATGTAATAATATTGCAATCATATACATGTTAAACTAATATGTGTTTTAGTTTAGTTCATATACGTACTTACAATTAATTGATCTGTTAATTTGACACTTGTTAAATCAATGTGTATTGTTTAAAATCATTCTTCACAATATATTTTTTAGTTAATTGTAAAATTTGAGGTAATCAGGTTAGGTTTTGCGTCAGTTTTGACACAGACTGACGCAAGACCTAACCTGATAACCTTGAATTTGACATAGACTTACAGTGCCACCAACATATTATTCATACGTTGTATAGTCATGACCATGCAAAAACGTTCGATCATTTCTGAAGGCACTGTATTTTTAAAATAAGGAACAATAAAATAATGAATTGAAATACACCATGCAAGTTTCTATTAACGAATTTAGGTTTAGCTATAATACACGCTAAAACATGGAGCTAAAAATCCACAGCCACCCTGACTCAGAAATGTTTATGTTCCGTCAACGTATGTCAAACCTTTTGCTGTTTAAGTTTATGATGTGACGGCCACCTTACTGAGAACAAATATATATAAATATTTGAACAATAATCTGGTGGTCCAGTTTTTTGTTTGTGTGTGACAGAATAAAATTTGTCAATTTGGGTGTTGTGTGCACGAATTTGTCACAGGAAGAAAAGAAGTTTTTTGAAGAGCCTAGCTGCCGAGTTGATACCGAAAACACCAGGTAAGGTTGGCTTGTTAACTTAATAGACAGATTTAGCAAAAGGTCCTTCGAATTTTGTATAGTAATTTTGATATTAGATTGATTCATTTTTGGTCCTTCGAGCCGGATAGAACGGTCCGTTGGATTAACAAACTAGTTACAGTTCACTGAGAAAATAACGTTTGCATAGAGTTGTTTTACGGTGTTTTGGTATATTTAAATATTTATTTTGCATTTAGTGATAAAGGTCGTTGCAACCTTATATTACCTGCGTTTGTTATTATTTTTGCCTGCTCATTATTTTTGTGTATTTGTTGCTGCTTTGTATTCTTTGAATTTTATTGAACAGTACAACTTGTACTTTGTGTTGACAAATTTTTGATTAG